>CP045906.1:815248-830208 GCA_013387185.1 Caligus rogercresseyi
CAAATAGATAAGACTAAGGGTTATCCGACAGCCTGTCTATCATAAACGCTAGGCCGGGTAGTGTGTGTGATTAGTGCGAATGTAGAACAGTGATGGAAATCTCTCGAATTTTCAAGTTGTGGCATCACAGGGGAATTGGTAAGGGTTGACCCAAAGTCCGTCAACCAAACAAGAAACTGCCTAAGATCACATCCTTGACAATGTGGGAGGCCCAATGGTTGGCCATGAATTCCTGCTCACAACTGGAATATTAAATGGGTTTATTTTATTTCTATTTAATAATATTTCTTTGATTATAATTCACAAAAAAAATCCTTGGATGATTCTTCCTTTCCTTACCTAACAATGTAAATTACAAGATTTAGAGAGTCGTTATTCGTAGGGTTTGCTTCGTCAAAAAAGGATGGGATATTTGCATATTATGTTGACAATACAAGGATGTTTTCACATGGGAATTGTTGGATGTGAAAATGTTTTTTTCGAAAAGAGATCCAAAAAGTTCCAAACAACTTCTGTCTGTCCAATAACTCAAAAACATAAAGTAAGTTTAACTACCTAACTATATATATAATCTATATACATATATATATAATAATATACATATATATATATATAATTTATCTATTATATATATAATCTATATATATATATATATATATAATATATATTATATAAAAATATATATATATATATATATATATAAATACACGAAAGGGTAGCCAACAGACTTTCGGTTTTCTGATGACACTCCAAGCTGCAACAACTGGCCTTCGATTCAGGAGTTCATTTCTGGTGGGCGATCCAGCTTTGTTCAAAATGTTGCTGCGATCTCTCAACTCAAAAAGTATTATCTTAATAAAGAAGATATCCTATTAATAAGTTATATTGATATCCATGTACTATTTGATGTACATCCTTACATATATATAGATGAGTAAAAAAAATGGCCTCCCTCGTGCAGCTGATAAAAGTTACAGAAATCAATGCATATACGTGACAAGATTTTTTATGAGAAATATCGATATTTTTATAAAGTTGATAAAAATAAAAAGAATTTATATGATATTCACTTTGAGAAGAAAAGTATGTAAAAACCTCTAATCACAAGATAGAATAGGGATTTTTAGATTTTTTGCATTGATGAAATTATTTATATATATATAATAAGCATATTAGAGTGTAACTAATCCATTGGACTTAGGATCCTATCAATAAGATTAACCAATAAGGAATTCCCCTATCAGGAGTCGAACCTGCGTCCCTCAACATTGAGAGTAGAACACCTCTTAACAAACTGGGCTATTGTGTCTTCTTTAGGCTTAAGATAATAAACATGATGTTTGGAACTTGAAAAACGAAAAACGGTATTTTTTTGGTTATTTACCGGTTCCACTGAAAGAAAAATAAATTATATCAAAAAGAACTTTTGTACAACACTAAATACTTTTAAAAGATAAACTTCGTATATGAATTTATTTTTTTGTACAGTGAAACCAGTAATTTACCATTAGTTTTTACAGATTTTCCTTTTTCAGGTTCAAAACTGTATTTTATAGTGAAAAAGCAATTAAGTATTTAAATAATTACTTTTCGTGAATATTATGTAATAGTCTATATATATATATAATTCAATGAAGTCTGAGATCTCATTTAACATATCTTTGTGTTAATTATAGTCCCAAAATAATTTATTAATGTTAAAAGCTGAATACGATAATACCATCTTAGCTGAGTAACCTCAAACCATTGGTAAAACACATATGTTTGTGGAAAAATGTTCAGCCTGAAGTGAGAGAAAAGATATTTAACTTAATATTCCCTAAATTTTTTGCCATTTCATTGTTTTTGGTTTGGTATTTATATAAAATATATTCAATGTTTGATTTGTTTTAATAAAAAACCCTATATGTGTTTTATACTTCTTTTGTGTATTTTGGTTCAAATAGTCTTGCTATTTAAGCCTACTTTCCCTGTTAGTCCCATACACATATTTTTTTGCCCTTATGATTCGATTGAAATGCATAATTTTTTATGTATAAGTAAACATTATAACTTTATTGTGTGTAACACAAACCAAAGCAATAATTTTTTTTCTTATAGCCTATATATAACTATTTTTAGAGCTCAAAAAATATTTTTTCTTATACGTCATAGTTAATTTTAATAGAAGCTTAAATAATGTTATAGAAAATAGTGTTTTTTTGCCTCTATGATTAAATCAAATGACTTCATTTTTATTGTAAGAAGCATGTAAAGCAATTGAAAAAATTTATTTTTCATATTATAAACAGTTTGTCAATTATAATAACTAAAATATTCAAACAAATTAATTTCCCATGGAAACTCAATAACTATGATTTGCATATAGGTCACACTTGTTTCATTAGAAACGATATACATATCTTTTCAGAAATATACACATTTTGTAGTATTTACCTGGTAAGTTCTTTTTACAAAAAATAAAAAACTAACTCCCAAGCAGAATATTACAAATAATTAAACAGAATAAACTTCATAAACGTCGTCTTCTATTTTTTTCGTTATATATGTCGTTAAATAGAATGGTCACATAAGACTTTGAAAGTTATAGAAAAAAAAAACTTTTCATTCTGTCAATTTATTATTGAGAAAAGCAAAATAACTTTATGTTTGATTCTTATCATATCCTCTGAAGGTTCCTAATGTAATACATGAGTATAGATTGACATGTTTTCAAAGGGGAAAGACCTTACAATTATAAGCAAACATGGTGATCCAAAAATCGTTTTTATTCTAATTAAAAATAACTAAGGTGAAAACGCTTGTATCACAGTTAACTCTGGCTAAAGCGTTAAAGTAAAGTAGCACATGCAAGGAAAAAGTAAAAAAAAAAATGGCCAAAATTGTGGTTATTTTCTTTAACGTTAGATGTCGCTAGTCCATAAAATTACGTCACAATCCTCTTCAAAACCGTTTAAAGGGATTAAGTTTCATGATTTGAAATATATAAAATCACTACAGCATTGTGCAAGACTCCAAATATAAATAATAAAGGACTTTGTTATTATTTTCAAGAGCTCTCTAGCATCAAAGCAGCGCCCCTTACGGACTAAAGAAGAACTAAAATTTCGGCCAATTCTTTTTAAGAAAAAATGAAGAATTTTATGTTATGCTTGCGCTACTTTACTTTAACGCTTTACCTATTGCAAACGTGGCTCTATGTTGTGCCTATTATTTCCTTAGTTGTATGATATTCCAAAGAGTATTTTGCATTCATGCTTTTAGAAACGGCATTTATAAACATATGGCATATGATTTCATATTAAGTTAAAATATCAATGCTTATATTAATATGTAAATCAAGGATGCATTATTAAAAAATCCACCATTCAAAATGAATATATATATATTCCTTATTCTATAAGTGAATTATTTGATATTATAAGATTATTTGAACTAGGGGATTATGGTTACTTATTCAATTTATCAAAATATATATATATATGCACAGACGGGGGATTAAGAGCTTGGCTGCGTGTAGTGTAAAGAAAGGTGATATACATAAGGTCGTGGGAGTACAATAAGAAAAGTTCACACCCACCAGAGCTTCTGCAGACTTCAGCGACTACTTAAAGTTGTAAGCTTTGTTTGGCTTCTCGATGTAGAATGACTAAAACCCATGGTTAAAGTGGTTATCCGTTCAAGAAGGAGGGATTGAGATCGTGTATTCGATTCCATCCAAGTCTTAAGACTGGAACTCAATTCGTACTCTGGGTCCTACCATCAATCTAACTAATAACGGGATGCCAATAGATAAAATAGGAGGAAGGATGAGCAATGTCGGAATGAGCAGCTGATGTAAAAAAGGAGAGAAGGAATAATCCTTTGAAGGTGTCCAGTAATTTTAATGTAAGCAAATTCCTCGTAGACCTTTTTATAGCCGCTTTTTTGCAGTGGGTAATTACCTCATATATGCTCTTTTAATGACAGTAAATTTCCTCATTCTCCTTTTCCTCTTGGACATTTTTGTCGTAAAGCATTTTCCTCATTCTCCTTTTCGTCGTAGACATTTTTGTCAAAAAGCTTTTTATCGTGAAACATTTTCCCCATTTTTATTTTTTTATTTGTAGAAATAATCTCGCGGGCTCAGTCGGGGGTTCCCATGGGGTTTAGATCTACCGCAGACACTTTTTAGGAGAAAAGACGCCAATTAGTGAGCCTAATATATATATTTTATCCGGATGTTTAAACAGCTCTGAAAAATCCGTTAGATTACATATAGATTTGCATGTCCATGAGTCACAAAGAAACTATTCCAAAAAGTTGGATGAATAATTAAAATTGACTTACACTTATTGTATTTACCCATAGAGATATAAAGATATAGAGAGCTGATTCCCCAATTGCAGAGGACAGCGTTCAGTTGTTTCTGTGTTCAAAATAAACAAAGTAATTTGTACTACGTCTTCGTAAGCTGATCATAGAGATAGAATCTATAAATGATGAAGAGAATAAACTCTCTACAGTAAACCCTCGATATAACGATCCTCTGTATAACGAACTTCGATACGACAAACCTGATCAGCTTACGATGACTTAGTATAAATTACTTAGTTTATTATGAGCACACAGAATATAGCTGAACGTTGTTTCTCTGCTATTGAAGCTCTCTATATCTTTATATCTCTATGATTTTACCAAGTTCAATTTTCGTCTTTGATTATTCTTTAGTTTAAATAGAATATATACGATTCGCTTACCAGGTTTTAGGAACAAAAATAAACATAGAGCAAAAATTAAAATTATTAGAAACATGTATTAAAAGTAATTGTTTGTGAAAAAAATATACAGAAGTTATTGTTTTATTATTTTAAAAATAACAAATCCTTTATTAAATTTTCTTTTAATTAAATGCGAAATACAAAAATGTATACCTATAGGACATATATTTGAAAGACATAATTTATTATTTTTTGACTCTCCACACATAAAATACAAAGAAGCTATAAATTATTACACAACAATAGGACACACCTACAAACATATTGAAGACTCATTAGTTATAATATAAACATATATATATATATATATAATGCAAAGAATGCTGAGTTCTCTTTTTTCACCTAAATGGAAGAGTTATTTAATAAACTATCTTGACAGCTGTACATGTCAATAAAATATTGATTTTACAAATGCAAAGAAATGTGTTATTAAGTTGAAAAATTAAACGTAGCAAGCTCATTTGTACCTCAGAAAAAAACGCTTTGAATCTTTATTTTCTAATATAATATGGGTTTCTTCAGTACTAAACATATGTATGCCTCGCTTAGGGTGTTCTCAAAGATCATTCATTATAGGTATAGTGTCCATTGACCATGAAGATAATTTAGAATCCACCTCGATACTCATATTATATTTTAATGATTTTTAAGATTTTTTTATTATTTATTCATTAGCATGTATAAAAAAACTTAAGAGCATAGGAAAAAAAAGAAAATAGGATTACAAAATCAACCATTTTGTTTCTCTTTCTATCCATACGCAACAAAAGATGCCTTTTAATTACAAAATATAATATTTAATGCCCTGAAAACAATATATTTCGTATTTCAAATCTATATAATAATTCACCAATCTCTGTCCGTCTGTATGTCCGCACGGCTATCTCCTCCCACATTTATGGTCAGATTTGAGCTTTGAAGGTACCTATGGAATCCTTGGGTCAAGGCGTAATAAAACTATGTGCAAAGTGATGGGACCATAAATCAAGAAAAAAAAATCAGACCTTGTCTGATTTTACTACCTACTTTTCAAGGTAAGAGAGGAAAAAGAAAAGGAGGAGGAGGAGTTAAAGAAATAGAAAAAGAAATAAAGCATCTCATGTGACTTAAAACATAATCTTTGTACAAAGTCAAACTTTTTATGAGGAATGTTTGTACAAAACAGAAAATTATTTTATCTCTCCTCTCTTATATTCTTTAAGGTCTGTTTCACTCACATACTAGATCCAAAACCTACCATACCCTACATATGGGCGGCGTAGGCACCTAAATATGCGAGTAAAATAATAAGTTATAAAATTTAATATTCTGTAAAAAAACAGAGGGTATATTTGTGTGCTCGTTTACGTGGATCATGTTTAGCCCATTTACGACATGAGTATAAATATAAGGGATAATTTTCAGGTAGGCTTACGTAGATCCCTCTCATTTTTTGAGTGTGTGATGTAATTTAGTAAATAGAGACAAGCATATATAAAAGTAAGGGATAAGGAGAATTGTAATAAAAACAAATATTTACTAAAACGGGCCTCTGAGCATTCATATCATAGACATGGGATTATATATTTTTACTTTATCGGGAAATCATGAGAGGGAAAACAAGGGTGTAATTTTGGGCTTTAATTGACAATCACTTATTTTATGTGGATTTTTAGATGGAATTGTTGTTTGTTTAGCTCCTAGATCAGTCCCACCACACCGGAACTCAATCCGGTAATACACTGTCTAGGAGCTGACCTTTATTGCGAAATAAATTAAATTGATACAAAAGCAAGAAGGCTCTTAGAATATACTCCTCCATGGGTTTTTTCCTTCTTTACATCTCCTCGGCCAGTTCGTCGTCCATCTCCATCCTCGTTCGGGGACACGCGCAGATTAGGTGGATGATAGGGGTTCCATCGTCTTCCTCACACAGTCGGCAAACCGGGGTAGAAGACTTTCCAATCTTGTATGCATTTAGGCCAATATGTCCGGTAACCATAGCAACGCCCCTCGAGACATTTTTCCTTTTAAAATGAAAATCTTCCTTCCAATATACGGCTCGGGGACGAAATGCTTCGATTGTCTACAGGAATTCATGGCCAGCCATCGGGCTTTCCACATTGACAAGGACGTGTTCTTTAGAGAGTTCTTTGTCTGGTTGACGGATATAGGCACAGCCACTTGGCCGCCTGATTGCGCGCCTTCTTTTGCAAGGAAGTCGGCATATTCGTTGCCTGTAGTATCGTTGTGGCCCTTACCCATCCCACTGTGATGTCACATCTGGAAGATTCGAGGGCTTTCCTGCAGTTATGTACATCCGCACTAATCGTCACAGTGATTTCACATGGAATGTATTCGGGTGCAACAAAATAAACAAGCATTTAGGCTTATTTATCAAAAATATACACTTTTCAATTAAGTTTATCGATCCCCCCCCCCCAGGAAGAGGGGAACCTCAATCCTTCAGTGTGATGAACACGCTTCCTATAGAAAGTTTATTATAAAGTGCGTTCAAGCCTATTTTGTTATCTGTACGCCAGAAACGAAAGTCTTCGCTCATTCTGCTAGCCTCAAATATTGCATCCTCGAATGCATTTATTCCATGTGAAAGAAATACAATATGATGGATTGACATCCATTACACGAGAAAACTGACAAAACATTTCTTTCTCCTCTGTTTGCAGCTCTTTTCCTTTCGTTAACGAAGTTTATTGTCTCATAATGAAGATATAACTTTTCTGAATGGTAATAATGTCACAAAAGCCTTAATTATATCCCAACTATATTTAATTGTTCGTTATACGTAATATTGATAACGGTGTTGCTATGCATCATATGATTGTGTGCACTTGAATTAGTATTATTGATGTATGCTTGTTTAATGGTGTCCCATTTTTATAGAATATATAATCATTGATTCAATCATAATGGATAGTAATACTCTAATAGTTGACACCTAAATCTCTTTTTGTTGACTCCGATGACGTGTTGTAAGAATCCAAGCTATTATATCATTTTCATAGAATATAATTAAAAATATTAAGGAAAGTTAAAAAATAGATTAAAGTGTTCTTTTTTTACACTATATATATATATATATATATATATATATATATATATCCCTGTAATTCCTCTTTCCCCTATTATTTTATTACAAGGAATGTCGCTATAAATCGTGTATTACATTTACTGCAGTCATCTATGGATAAAAGAAATCAGATACACAAAAAAGTTGGTGAAAAACCAATCACAAGGGGATTTTTTTCAAGTATTGTTCTATCAGATAAAATACAAATAGAGAACCAAATAGGGTTTTTTTGCTGATCAATTAAAATATATCCTTTTTGTCAGACGATATCCCAAACATAAAATGAATATTTCATATGCACATATTTTTTTAAACTTTCAATTATGCAATATTCTTTGCAATATGCAATTATTTATAATAAGAAAGAGGCCAATAGAAGCCCAATTTTTGAAATTTAACGATGTTTTCTCTATATATATTTAATTTATTCGGCTATAAAGATTTTATCTCCAATACAAACTTTACATGTTGATATCTTTTTTTATTGTGGTAGAGTTAAACTAGAATTTAAATAAACAAATTATGTATTTTTTTAACTTAATTTACTTTTGTATTGCAATATCATTTCGTCACAACACAATCAAATAGTAAATAGGGAGCTCGATAGCCGTGCGTGTTAAGGCGTGTTCAACTCTTAATGTTGGGGGCGCAAGTTCGAATCCCGCGAGGGGATGGCCATTTTTGGTCTACCTTATTGATAAGAAGATCCTAGGTTCAATAGACTAATTTTAATGCTATAACGCTTATTTATATCCTATCGGATGCAATTTTATCGAACCATATAGGCAAAAAAATAATAATATAATTTCCTATACCGAAAAAAATTCCCTCTTGTCATACAGTATCCTAAACTGAAAATAAATTTGTACATTATGTGCACATATTTGCTCCTATTTTAATAATACAATATTTATGGGTAGTGCATTTTTTGTTTATACCTTGTCAGATAGATAACCATAGTAACCATACAAAGATACTTTGAAAAGTCTTTAGACTCGCAAGTATTTTTTGTTGGCTTGAATGAAAGTACCTACAAAATAATTCTCGTATATAATTAGTACTAAATGATAATTGTTTTGCACTCCAAAATATTCAATTCAATTTACGTTCCGTTAATATAACTATATATATATATATATATATATATATATATATCATATATATATATTATATATATTATAATATACGTATGGCTGATATTTTTGATTAAAAAAAATTTGAAACTATCGACAAAACGTTTGTGTGTGTGTTACCATCTCACAGAACGAATGGATACTTAAGTATATTCATCATTCCAGTATTATGTCTCACAATTAACCTTTTATATAATATAAATATTCATCCACAATTATAAGAAATATATACCAAACGCACATGCATTTATAAAAAATGTGTAAAGTACATAAATAATATTATGATATTGTTTCCTTCAGGGGATTTTAAACATGTGAATTATGGAAACACTAAAATCGTTCAAATATACATGAACACTACCGGTTAAACGCAATACTGTGTTAAAGTTTAAATATGACAAGTATGATTTTTTCGACATAGTTTATGAAAATACTCAAATAACTGAGGAAATATATAAAAAAGTTTTCTAGTGAACTCCTTCCCTTTAAAGGCAGGGACGGGCCTCAATAATAGTGGACTGTATCAATATATCATGAGAAACATCAGTCCCTATTCTATATTCAAAGGCGTTCTAAAGTGAACTATATACACAAAAAATAATAATAACAAAAAAAAGGAAGAACAAACACATTAATACTACAAATATAAGAAATGATATTAACAAGACTACAATAAGACGCTGATGAATACAATAAACAAAATTATATAAACATTTATAATTTCCAATGATCATGTGAAGATCATAAAATAACAGTTTTGTTTTGCATATAGGTATCAAACATCAACAAAGGATTAATAAACAATTATAAAATAAAACTGTTAAAGCACTATATACAATACATTCAAAGGATTAAAAACATAAAGCATTTTAAATCTTTGATTTTTTCATAAGCATTTAATGATGTTTTGTAGAGAGAGAGAGAGAGAGCGGGAAAGGAAGTACAAGAGTCCATGACCATCCTACAGAGAATAGAGCTGTCGCTCCCGTAGCTGGCAGATATATTGCCTTCAAGATTGAAATTAATTTCTTTTTAAAATATGTTGACGTAAAGGATGAAGATTTCCGTAATGTATGATGTGTGGCATTGACGTCATCAGTATGACATACAGCACAAAGATTGATGCCCCCTTTTGGAGGACCCATGCTTGTACGTTCAATTTGTGACGTTTGTACTTATAAAAAAACATATAGTAAACATGTATAAAAATAATAGAGAAAATAGACACTAAATGTTTATTTTTCTACCATATGTCCACCCTTTAGGATTTCTGTTTTTGATTTTACAACATAAGACATTAATATTTTGTTGTCCATATTTGAGCTCTACTTAAAGCAATAACAAAGAAGTAATGGTCTATACATGTAAATGCTGTGTATGCATTTTAAAATACATTAATATCTTCGTAGTTTTATGAAACTCTACTCATTACTATGTATTATTATTATTACTGTGTCGTAAATATTAAAATAATATATTGTATAAACATAATGCATTCCTTAACGAGAAATTTATTGATATTAATGATTCCTTGATGGGTGATTAAGGGATATGAATATAATTTTATATATAAAAGGACTTTTTGAAACACCAGGATATATATATATATATAAATATATACACACATATATATATATATATATATATATATATATATCAAACTTGTTGACGTTCGTGATAAATTGTCGTTCGTTTGTCGTTCGCCAAATGTTATCGTTCATCGTTAATTTTAAATTGAACCGTTCGTCGTTCATCTTTTGTTTGTCGTTTGCCATTCAGAAAAAAATTGACGACGTTTTTTTAAAAATAAATTTCTGAAAAAAAGTGTTTATTTAAATAAATTTCTCAAAAAAGGGATGACGGTTTTTTAGAAAGGAAATTTGTCCCATGAAAATTTAAAAAAATTGTCTATTTTTTGGCTCCAAAAACGAACAACAAACGATAAGGAATTTTCCTTATCGTTTGTCAAAAACTTTGTCGTTCGTCGTCCATCGTTCGCGAACGACAACAAATGAACGATAAATCAACAAGTATGATATATATTAATTATTGATATCTTAAACTAAAAGCTTAAGCATCTTTTAGCTTTTGGGTTTCTCAAATGATAGAATATTAAAAAATATGGCTTTTTTCAAAAAACATCAATTTTATTTTTTTACTATCTTTAATATTTATTTTTTATCAATTTATTTCTTCTTTAAACTTTTTGGGGATTTCTGCACACTATCTAGCAAAAATGCCAAGTTATAAAAATACAGGCAACTAGAGGCATATATACACTCAGAGAGTGTGTACCTCCGCCGATCCCACAGCATTCCTATTCAAACATTCTCCCTTTCACACGCCCGATTTTCTATATCTAATCATTGTTTCCTCTCTGTTAGCTCATTTTGCATATTAAAAAAGCACTCAGAGATGGGAAGACGGAAGAAGTTTAAGCTACGTCACTGGGTTAACATAGTCCTGAGCTGATATATGAACAATAATACGTCAATGAATATTTTTTTAGCGTTTGTTCTTTCCTACTCCCTGAATTTCATTATTATTTATAGTAGTATTTTGCTCATTTTGCATATTAAAAAAGCACTTAGAGATGCCAAAATTTAATCACTTGTTCCTTTTGGCATTTCCAACAACTCCACAAAGTTTCATTCGAATCCGTTAAGTACTTTTTGAGTTATCCTGCTGACAAACAAATAAACAAACCAACAAACGCCACCAAAACAAACGCCACTGAAAATAAACAAACCAACAAACGCCACTGAAAACAATACCTCCTTCGGCGGAGGTAATAAAAACAAAGTTATGCCAATGATGATATCACCAATCTGTGAAAGTGTATATCTTCGCACTCGTTGAACTGTTAAATCATGGGAACTGTAGCATATTATCTCTGTCCCTCTGCTCCTATTTGCTTCTCTGTTCCTATTTGTAGCCCATTTGTATATAAATATTTCCCGTTGTATGAAATATATCTCAATTAAGATCAATTAAACGAAGTGATTAGTTAAAGAACCAATACATTAAAACAGTTTCAACTTGTTATATTGAATTGATTTCAAATTATATCTATACATTTTTAGATATATATTTCATATTTTAGACAAGTATCTAAGTAAAAAAGGGTCCATTTCCAATTCAAACCTTGAACAGTATTTCATTTATTTGAAAATTATCATTTTTCTACATTTCATATTTATGTATATAAATCATTTTTTATTATATTATATATTTCTCAAAGTTTAACGATGTACATCTTTAGAAACATTATTGATCAATATCATATAAATATTTTTCCACACTTAAAGATTATTGACTACAGACTATATATATATATATATATATATATATATATATATATATATATATATATATACCGGTAGGAAATCGTTCGTTATTACTAATGATTTAACTTGAAGGCTTGTGGTTTTGAATATTTTAAATAATTCATATTTCATAGTTTTGACATTCTTTGTCATTAATTCTTCAAAGGATGTGAAGCACAAACAAACTTTAGGTGTCTTTATGTACATAATATTGACTAACAGGAAATAAAATTGTATTTTAATATTAGGTTTGAAGTTGAGGTGTTATAGACAAAACACAATGGTTCACATTATATAATACTAGGACTTTCTCTATTCCACATAGACATAAATGAATTCTTAAAATATAATCACCTTTCAACATTGGATATAATTATTACTGAATTGATAAGTAGACATATCCCAAAATATGAAAGCTAATTTATTATTAACTAGTAGTTTAATGAACTCTTCAGTAGATTGGTTGTATTTGAATATTATGGTTTTTAGGGTTAGACATTCTAGCAAATGTTAAGTCGTTATAAAATTTAGAAAATACTACTACAAATATATATTTTTATGACCTTCTTAAACTGTTGCAATACGACGCTTTTTAATTATTATTTTTATTATACTTGTATTTTTCATGCTAGTCTGTATTTTTATTTTGTCTCATGGTTCCCTTTATTTGTATTCTCGTTTGAAAACTAAATGTTTGAAAATACAAAACGACTTCAAAGGAAATCAATAAGGAAACTGGTCTATCAAAATGTATTTATGAGCCGATATTAATATGTTATGTTTCTCTCATGTTTATGTGCTGCTAACTTTTACTTGTATATAATCATACTTTGATATGATTTGATGGGTCTTGACAAAGAGTGTTTAATTTAAAACCACAATGTTTATGGTTGTAGTAGTACCAAATTTACCCTAATTTTTATTTTATTAATTACAAAATTATTTATTGTTATATGTATTGGTTTAAATAAAAAAAACTTGGAATGATAGTCTTCATTTAGTTATTATTTTTGTGCTAAATTGATGGTGGAACCCGCAAATGAGAAGCTTTTTCTTAATTTTTTCAAAGACCAATCTCCGACATGGGATTGTAATTGTGTTGACATATAAAGGGATTGTAGAAGAAGGATCGGTGTATTTGGATGTAATGCCAGGCAGGGGAACTTAATCAACTACGAAACTCGAGATAAACACAATCACAGCTCATCAAAAAATTGCTGGACATCCTCTTTAATATTATTTTGAACAACTATATATTTACATTTTTTTATATTACATTTATTACTTTCAATTATTCAAGTAAGATAACAAGATTGTATGTTTTGGGATCCACTTTAAATTTACGAGGGGCGTTCCATTAATTCGTTCGCGGCCATTGTCACTCCCAAATGGCTTGACATACGGAAAATTTATTTTATCCAATATGAAACCTATGAGAAAGAAGGTTTAGTGTCTAATCTCTTAAGGTTGTTATTTGCCAACATGAAGGGAGAGAGGGAGGGGAAGATAAAGCATGTCAACAATCACCGGCCGAAAAAAGTTACTTGAAATTTTGTTTCAAAATGCCAGCTCCAAGAAACGTCATTGTGGACGCCTTCAATGCAGGCCTTTCCATCTCTGAGGCCTTTGACTCTCTCAAAGCCATCTACGGAAACAAGCCAAGCCTCCGCAGAGTCATTCAGAAGGTGTTCAAAGACCTCAGGGATGGTGGGAATGGGCTGGACAAGAGAAAGCAGAATCGAAAGCCCAGGCTCAAAAGAACTGAGGAAAACATCAATGAAGTCAAAAGCATTCTTGACGATGACAACCGAGTGACTGTGAGGGAGATCCACGAAGCCATGGTCTTTCCCAGGGACTGTCCACAGGATACTGAACCAAGACCTTGGCCTCAGCAAGATTGCAGCAAGGTGGGTCCCAAGGATTTTGTCAGACAAACACAAGGCAGAGAGAGAGTTCGTTGTGCCAAGCTCTTCCTTGAAGCTGTTGATGAAGACCCCAGCTTCTTGGACTCAATCATCACAGTTGACGAGACATGGGTGTTTACAGCACACCAGAGATGAAGCAACAGTCAAAGCAGTGGCTTCCAAAGGGCTCAAGGCCTCCAAAAAAAGCCAAGGTGGTTCTCTCGGCCAAAAAGATCATGGCCACTGTCTTCTTTGACAACCAAGGTGTTGTCTTCACCACCTACACCTCTAACACCATCAACTCAGCCGCTACATTGAGTCTGTCAAGGAGTGCAACCACAAGCTGGCACGGAAGAGGCCCTTGAAGAAGAATGGAATTTCCGCTTCATCATGACAACGCTCGTGTGCATACGTCCAATGCCATGACCAACTTCCTGAAGGGCAAAGGTGTTGTGCTAGTTCCTCACCCTCCTTATAGTCCAGACCTTGCGCCTTGTGTCTTTGGCTCTTCTCTCATATCAAAAAAGAGCTTGGAGAATCGTCATTTACGTGTGGAGAGGACTTGAAGAATTCCGTCGGCCGCATATTCAGAGCCATCCCCAAAGAGACTTTCACAGAGACATTCAAAGAGAAGTGCGTGAAGAGGTAGAATGATGTGATTGCTTTCAATGGTGACTACATTGAAAAGTGTGATAAAATAAACCTCCCGTATCTCAAGCCATTTCCGAGTTACAGTAGCCGCGAACGCATTAATGGAACGCCCTCGT
>CP045906.1:830308-848994 GCA_013387185.1 Caligus rogercresseyi
TCAGTAGTCCCCCTTTTGACAACCTTTGGCTGGTGGCCCGCTCGCGTCAAGGAGATACGGAGCAACGTGGCCGTCCTCTGCAGCTCCACCTCCGCCGGGGAGCTCCCGGGCTCTGAACCATTGGTGGTCCACCAGGACCGGACCAGCCTTTGCCCCCCGATCCAACATGCCCACATCCAGGACAAGGAATTTTATCCTTTTGGAGTCCGCTGCCCTTGGAGATGGAGGACATTTCCGCAGAGGACGAGGACTCCCACGCTCCGTCTTGTCAAGTCCATCAACACCTGCTCCGTCAAGTCCATGTGCCTGCCAAGTGGTCTGTCCCTCTGCGGGTCGTGGAGCCGGATGATGACACGCAGCGTAAAGCCAAGTCTGCACTTTCGAATCTTCACACAGAAGGTCCTCTTCAAGAGCAAGACGGAGGAAGTCGAGCGGCACTGGAGGCCACGCGGATTCAGAGCACCTACGGCTACACAGAGGAGTTCCACGTGCCCAGTGAGCTCATGGGCCTAGCCATCGGAGTCCACGGGGCAAACATGTAAACGGGCACTTTTACGGCATGGAAAATGCGGAGGTCACCAAAACTTTACTCTGCTTCATGGTCAAGAGTCTCTGCTGCAAGTAAGAAGACGTGGTCGCCATGGTGCCGCTGCCCGCAATCACTCCTCTGTCATCAAGAAGTGGTATGACACGTGCTGCAGGTGCTCGTCAAAGTTGGCAAACCTGGAGCTGCTTGAAGACGACGAAGAAGGGAGCAGCAAGAAAGAAGAGTTCCTTCAGCTGCTCAATCGCGGTGGCCTCGTCACTCCATTGACCTTGAGTACCTCAACTGTACAAGGCCAAGATCGTGCAGGCCTGGCTTAAGAGCAACGTGCCACACTTCTGGTACCCCAAGTAATTCCCAGACCTGGCCCTCTGGTAATTCTTTCTAGCCTGTTAAAACTTCAACCCCAATAGAGATAACTTCACTTTATAAAAGATACTTAATAAATTAAAATGAACAAATGTCAAATGTTTGTACGAATTTATTTATTTTTGGTCGATAATTCAAATATATAATCGTAGCTATCTTGAATACATGATACTCGTTTACAACCAATTTTTTTTATCGTCAAGTGGTGTAAACTTGTCCCAGGTATGGTTTTAGAATTTTCAAATCTTTTACTTAAACTGCTTCTTTTTTTTTCTAAGTCTTTTGTTTGCAATTCTAAAACACTTATTCCTTTTATATTATTTTTTGAAAAATCAATTATGTCTTTTGTAGTTAAAATTTGATTGTCAAAAGGTCTTTGAAGACTAGCCTTTGTCAGTAGTTTTTCAGAGTTCCGCCAACCCCATCACAAGGAGACTTTTCCATGGCTGGTTGCAAAAAAAATCCAGGAGCTTGAAATTTTAAAATCTTTTCGTGACAATATAAATTAAAAAGTTATTTTATTTTATATATTGTCCAGTGCACCCATCTGAAAAATAATGATTTTTTTTACATTTTTTATTGTTTTTTCTGAAAATTTCGAATTGTATTGCATATAATTTCATATACAAAAGCCACATCATGTTTAAGATCTTTTGAAATAAACATGTACATGAAGATTTGGTTTCCCCTGCTTCTTTTTAATATATTATTTGTGGATGGACAGTAAATTGATCTTATTCCGTGAAACCTTGAACTGCATTCTTGAACTATAAAGTAATGAGATTGGCTCGACTCATAAGATCACTGTTTAAAATAAACAATTGATTTTTTTTGCATTAATTCTTTTTTTAATGGTTTTTTTGTTCAAACACACCTGGGCATCTATCACAACGTAGAAATGCTTATTACTACTATAGTTAAAATTTACAAATAAAATATAGCCCATTATAAAAATCTGAAATGAAAATAGTTATCATTGACCTTATCATGAGTATACTTGATGTTAATTTATCACTTAAGGTCTACCTAATCTTGTCTAGCCTAGGAATTGCAGAGAAGTATTATTACTTAATTATATTTTAAACGTTTTGATTTTTATAAAAAACATAATTTGTCTTACTTCACTTATAGAACTAGAATGGAGTCCTTAGACAAGATACTGCTCTGTAATAATTTTTAAACACATAAATCTGACTCTGGCCACTTCCGTTTCCAAGTTAACTACGCGAAGTAAAAGGGAAAAAAGTTCCTTTTTGTGTTTATTACTCTCATTTCCCTGAATGAACCTCTTCAACACAGCCCACAGTGACTCGATATTTAACAAAGAAAAATACATGAAAAAGCAAGGCACTGAGTTTTGCACTAATAATAACAAATATTAAAAGTATAGATATAAGTATAAAATAGATGTCGAATATGAGTGATCAAGTGTATATTCCGGTGTATCAATCAGAGTATTTGTACGAATATATGCGGTAAATATAAAATAAAGGATGAAACAAATATCCCAAGTGGAAAGGGACTCCGTTGAAATTATTTGTAGAATCTTTGAAATAAAATAAGGAGTTTATTTCACTCTCATGGATTCAAATGTGAAAAACTTGGTGTAATTGAAGATTCTAGGGTCGAAACGCGACGTAAAGAATGGTAATAAGTCACCAAATTCTAAGATGATCGAATTTGTCAAATTATGGCTCCAATCCAGGAAGGCAAATGAAAAGGGGAAGGAAGAAGCCTTGAAGTATCCATCCTTTTTAAATCAAGAGGTCCAAATTTTCCTTTCCATGCATGAAGTCCATTGTTTTCGACTCCGAGACTAATATGGTGGGTTGATCCGGAGAATATTATATCATGGACATTGATATCATTCCAAATTGCAAGCCTTTAGAGATGAGACTCAAAGATGAGGAGGACTCCTTCATTTGCTTGTTGAGGAAGAGACATGCCTGAGAGACTTCTTTTTCGTGATTGACGAGTCCAAGAGAAGTGTAGGAGAGGCTTCATGAGTGGAGTCTCCGTAGTCAGTCATCCGAGACAGATCCGGAAGAGGGGGGATGGAGGGAGGAGGGTAGATATTTGAAGACGAATGAGTAGGAATAGGTCATGAAGAACCTCCTCTTATCACGATCCAGGTGCCCAAAGATTCCAATTCTATGTGTAAAGTCACTATTCACTATTTCTGGATCCCGAGACTCTTCAGGATGGAGTAAGTTAATTATATATATCTCTCTCTCTGTGTCTTTCTCTATCTGTGTGTCTATATCAATATACTCTATATAAGGAGGAATTAATATTCCATTTACGTCATCATAATACACAAATATAATGATGATAAGGCAATCTAAAAGATCGACTCAATTTCCAAAATGAATCCTTAATTTCTCGGCTTAAACAAAAAAACATCTCTGAATTTTTGATATTTGTAGAAAAAAGTCTCTTCTATCAACTCAAGGCCTCAGTTTTTTTGTCCAAAACAAAGAGGGAATCAGGAGAGCCGATTGGCTATAAAAAAGTGGCATCAAGGCAAAAAAAAAAAAGTTTATTTCATTACCATAGAGCTTTCAAATGCTCAAAATGGGCAATTCAAGTATAGATAAACAACACTAAAATATGTTCAATTTATTAAGTTTTTTCAAAAACTCCATAAGGAACTCGAAAATTTCCAATAAAAAATAAGGCCGGGATTTGGCCGGAAAAAGCCCAAATTTAAGAGGTATGTACTTTGCTCAGACAACAAATTTCGAACTGAAACTTAAGACATATAATGAAAAAGACTTAATCATTCTATGGTGTAAATTTCATTGAATCCATGAACCCAAATTTCAATTGAAGTAATTTTTTTTTGGAATGACCCATATATATATATATATATATACAGTTTTATAAATTGTTGAGTACTTTGGAATACAGTGAAAGCGATGGACATCATTTCAAGGAGGTTGGCATCTTTATTGTTATTTTTTTATCAATACCATCGTGACTTTGGTTTAAACCGCACATACCTTGGATTGCACGAGAAGGTGATTACATCCTCCTCTGATGGGTTTTCATTGAAGGACCCATGGTATTTTTTTGAACGGCCTAATATGTTTCAATTAAGATAGACCATTCCACAGAAATGATCTGTAGTTTCTAATTCCCTCTGCAAAAGACTCGTTACTACGGTCCGTATCTTGTTGAAAACTTTGCTGGCAACTTCCAGTGAACCAGTCAACTTTTCTATATTTGAAACCACTTTTCTGCCGATATTAAAAATGGGATTTTTAACAGCTTTAATGCACTCATGGATTTCCTTTCTTTTATTCCTCTATTCGTTTTAAATAGATTCAAATTGATTAGTGATATATACGATATTTCTTGAAACCCCGTGGCTATAGTAGAAACTTTTATTCTAAAAGGTAAAAAACGGTCGTGGGGTATTTAGTGGGATCCCCTCAGCGATTCTGTTATAATCACAAGGCCAAATATGGGTCTCAGTGGGACACCGACGTTCAACCTTCACGCCGGACTACTAGCTTCTCCATAGGCTCTAAAGTGATTACCACCAGTCCCTTTTTTGCCCTAACGGCCCCCGACACCCCGCGTCCGAATGCACATTCTACATCATCTAAAAATGAAGTCTCCAAAATGGTTTATCTCCCATTCAACAGACAGAATTTGGCTATGAGGTCCACCCAGAGAGTCCATCCAAAACTGCTATGCTGCCCTTCCCGTGGACTGCTACCGTGAAATGGCTATTAAGCCGCCTTGCGCTCCAATGGTGAAATAATGGATCATTGTTCAAATGAAGGAGCGTTGATACAAGAGCTACAAGGAGCAACTTATCCCAATTGCCAGAGCTTTTTGACCAACGGTTGAGTTAATGGAGGATAAGGCATACGGCTGTATTTCTAAATAGCGAAAAAACCTGGGGATTGTCCGTTATTTTAGCTCGAAACATCGAGTCTATTTGGGCAAAGTAAGAGTTTCTAACTATTTTTTATGTAGGTATCTAACTATTCATCAAAAAATAAGAGTACATTTTTTTATATCTTAAAGCAATTTAAAAATATGATTGATTTAAAAGATAATATATATATATATATATTAATCATAACTATATTATTTTATGATATATTTTTTTACTTTATCATAATATCAAGCCAATAGATAAGTAAATAAGTATTAACTAAACATGAAATATGTTGAGTGTATTGTTGCCCAATTTTAATAGCATCTTAGCTATACGTAGCTTTTATTCTGTGTATTGACTTTGTTTTTTGTAATGGAATGCATATTGCATCATCTGTTTATAATTTAAATAATGTTATTTAGTGATAAAACAGTTACGCTATGACGTTAATTTAATATCACCTAACCGGTGGAACGCAGAAATGGTTACACTTTGTAGTTTAACTTTAGCTACTTATATTTAAGCAATATTCATAATTAAAGGAAAAAGCTCTAACATATAGTTTTATGGCATATATATTACATCAATCATCGATGTAGCCACTGTCAGCGATCACAATGGCCTCAAGACGCCTCCTGAAGGTCTGGCAGATCTGTGTAATGTACTCCTTGGACATGGAGGTCAAGTGCTCATTAACGGAGGCTTTCATATGGCCTCAACTTTGCGTGGAGGAGTGTACATGCCTTGGACTGAACGTGCGGCCAGAAGGCGTAATCCAGCGTGCTTTTGTGGTGGTCAGGGTCCGAGCAGACGTATCAATTCCCCGAATGGTGAGATAGTGGTCATTCCGGCGGTTCCTTACTGGATCACAGTCCAAGTCTTTTCATCGGAGAAGATGATGACGCGGCAAGCTGTTACACTCTTCAGGTTGTTGAGAGAGCTTGAAACGTTGGAGATGGACCGCTTTTATTCTCTCAGTGAGAAGTGGCCTCTCCACCCTCACCAAACTCTTCCCCCTAAGCATTTTAACCGACCTCGCAATCGTTGTGTGCGAGATCCCATGTCCTTTGCATGAGTCCTCATAGATTTCAGTTGTTCCGGCTCCAATGCCTTTTTGATGACCTTTAGGTCCACTTTGGCCTTCCGACCACTTCCACGTTTCCTCTCGATGTTGTCATTCTTGCCAATCGGTACACGGAAATTTGGCTTCGCCCACAGCCTCGATATCTCTGTGGGTGTCTTCTCACCATCAAGAAGCGCGTGAACTTTTACCCGGGTGTTTCGTTCTGAAGCCATTTTCTCGTGAACTGATAGAGTGATCAACTAGTAATTTTCACCAGGCACGCTTTTATGTTGTTGCTTTTTGCTAATACCTTGGACTATTTAAAAATCTGTCTTCAAAACCTCTTAATTTAGAGTTAAAGAGTGTAAAATTTCTGCTTTCCACCGGTATGGTCTTAATCAATTATTCATATTGTAATAGGGGTGGAAGAGGCAAATACTATCGGGGTCGCTGTGGCGGAATGTTATCTTTCCATGAAAAAAATAGTCTAGCTCAACCTCAAGCCGAACCGGAGCCGCCCTTAGACGCAACGCTAGACCCGCTGTAAACTCCTCTAGATCCTTCGATTTGAAACTCATGGCACCTTTAAAAATAGAAGTTTAATGAGGCAATGTAGTTTCGGAGAAACAAAGATTGTCAGATTGAAATTTAATTTGAAAAGAAAAATTTCTTAATTACAGTCTATTTCACAATGAAAACATATATCTGAATTATGTACTTGTTGTAACTGTTAAACTATGTATCGTTTGTAATAATATTATATTTACTATGTGGAAACTATTATTGATAAATAAAAAGTATTAAATATATATCACACTCGTTATTCATTTTTTTAAATATAATAGCTACTTGTTTGATCGTTGAATATGAATATTGAATTGAATGACTCATTTAGCTAATGAATATATATAAAACTTTTGATTTATTGCTATGTTAATCAACGTTTCATGGCCTTAACTTGGAAATTATTTTCCCTTTCCTTTCCATTAGTTTCTAGTATTCCTTGGCTCCAATATTATTGTTAGACATGGAAAAGCGAGGAATATTTTGGGCGTGTGAAAGGAGAATATTTGAATGGTACAATTGAGTGCAGCTAACTATTATCACTATTCTCTGCCCTCAGAACAGAAGCAAAAACAGAGATTCAAATATAAACAAATAACTTCTGTTCCGGGCCGACTTGGCTACTCATATATGAAATTAATATTTCTCAAAAGAGGAAGAGAATAGTGATAACAAGAGCCTGAACTCAATGTGCCATTCAAAACATTCTCCCTTCACACGCTCAAAATATCCCTCGCTTTTTCCATGTCAATTATTGTAAATCTTCTAAAGCCTCAGTGAAGGCAGTTTCTCATCACTGCAACTTGGCATTTTAATCAGTACGATAAAAATATAATTTTTAGTACATATATGCACCTCCGTAAAAAAAAAGATTTTATTTTACCTTTATGTCCTGGTGATTAGGGGTATTTAAAAACTATTAATATAGTACGAGCAGTTAAACGATGAAAAAGTCAATGTTAAAGAACTAATTTTTAGGTTTTAAACTGAATGTTATGGTCTGTTTTCCTCTTTCTTTCTTTCAACTGTCGACAATCTGTCTCATAAGCACTTTAAAGCCTGCAAATCTCTTTGCAGTCTCTGAAGACATGGTTTCCTTCTACTTTTTATCTTCGCACATGGCACTCTTTTCATCCTCCCCACATAATACAGTCCAAAGGGATCTGGTATTTTAGATAAGCTAGTTTAGATGTAAAAATGAGATCAAATATGGATGCCATAAAGCAGCGGGTCTCAACCCTGTCCTAGTTAGTACCACATTGACGAAAAAATATTTTTGCAAGAGCCATGTAGCACCACATTATGTATAATCAAGAAACGACCGGGACACTTTTTTTTCTCCGGGCGTTCAAATATTCGTTCCTTCGGCTTTCTGATAGTGACGACGTTTTTTTAGAAAATATTTTTTATTTTTATTTTAATAAAATAAAAATTATTTTCTAAAAGAAAGAAAAATATTTTTTTAAATATGAAAAATATTTTCAAAAAAAAATGTCGTCACTTTCAGATGACAAAAATACCCGTCGTTTCCTGGTAATAATGTAATATTTTCAGCGGACTTAAAAGAGCCACAACTAGTCTTAATGGAGCAGCATGTAGCTCGCGAGCCGCGGGTTGAGTATCGCTGCCATAAAGTATTCATTTTTGTTGATATTTAACATTGAATCATTTAGTGTATGAGGGACATCAAACGGCTGATGAATCCTTCCTATTCCATCATTTATAGTACGATTGGGGCGTCATATGATATTTCTATTGGATAAATGTCTTCATGCGGCTAAAAAGTCCACCTGAGAGACTCCTGAAGCCTCCTGGGTGGACACTGTCTTGTCGAACAAGGACAATGGTAGAAAAACATTTAAAAAACTTGTGAAATCCTTATCCTCTTAAATATTATAATTGAATGATGATGAGAAGTCATCCCAGAAAATACCAGAATAACAATATGAACATTGAATGAGACTTGATCATTGTTTATGAAGACTCCTATAACATTATATACTAATATCAATGCTTCCTGGAATTATATTCATCGCTATAACGATGAATGGAATATTGGAAAATACCAATATGGAACTTCATAGTTTTCTTTTAGATCCGTTGCTCTTCTTATACGTTTCTTTATATTTTTTGTTTCTTCAAACATAATAACTCTTTTCCTATTGAACCAAATCTAATTGTTTCAATTGTGAATCCGTTTATCTTTTCTACCCATTAAATATTTTCGGCATAAGCATTCAAGGCTTCAATCTCCTTCAACGTTATCATATTGTTTAATTCATAAATATCTAAAAATATATATTATAGTTTTGTAGTTTTTAATTTATTCCTTATCAAAACACAATTTTAGTATTACATTACATTCGACATCTTGTTTTGGAATTCGAGTATTCCAATTTAAATACATATGTCGATAGTTTATCATATCGCGGACGGCAATACATCTAAAACTCTCCTTCCACCTGGAACGCCCATCTCCATTCGATCAATAGTCGTATTTAAAAATACCGAAAAAAGTCCTGTTCACGATATCGAAGTCTACTCGACACCATAAACAATTTATCTGCTTTAAAAAAAAAGGTTTAAAACATTGAGCCATTAAATAAAAATGTATACAATATAAATATACATAATTATATGAAGTATCTTTGGATACTCTTGTTTTGTGCATGTATCTTATGAACTTATAAATAGTCATAAAATAAAAGTTTCATATCAAAGTTCTAAAACGAATACACATATTAATATGAAATTGAGTATTTAAAATATACAAATAATTAAATTATTTTATCATATTATTTAATAACTACATAAAACCCGAACCTTCTCATTTAGATGACATATAACTATTATTAAAAGAATCACTTTGGAGCTGTAGTATATATATATATTATATATAATAACTTATTAATATTTTTATTTTTGTAATTCTTAAAAGACTCGACCAAAGTCGTCATTTTGGAAAACGGCAAAGCTTCAAATTAGATCATGAAATTGTTATTAAGAAAAACGATTTCAAATACAAATTTTATATGACATTTCTTTGACTGTGTTTGTAGTCTATGATTAAAAGTGATCTGTTTTTTTAAATTTATTTGTCATTAAAAAATGTATGTGCCATAGAAACATTTATCAAAGAAATCGAAGTCATAAGCTAGTTTATAGAGTCATAAATAGTATGATTTTGGTTCAACATAACAATTCATTTCTCAAAAGATAAAATCTGATATTTTTACTTATACACAAGAATCCCTTCCTCAAACCATAGTGCGCGTTTTGAGTATATTGCTTTTTGTAGGCATGTAATTTACCATCTACAAAGTACCTTTTTCATTGCAATATTTATATTAGTGGAATACTTACAGTATTACACATTAGTGGTTATATCGAAGGAACACTGCTCAGGATATCTAAAGAGTAGTATGAATTAAAGCGTTAAAGTAAGTAGCGCATCAAGAGCTTTTTGTTCTGATTTTTGATTATTTCTTGGCTTCCTTTCGCTTTATTTATCCGCTAGAGGCGTTGATGTTGATGCAGCTAAGTAAATAAATATGAAGGAATTTTGAGATACATCAAGTGCCCTTGTGACGTATTAGTGACGTGACTTAAACAATTGACTCAATAACATTGTCGTGTCTATTATTTTTATTGCTTCGCGGAACTTTGCGCTCGATACTCCACATGAAACCTCACCTCCTTAATTATCTATAGAACATTCAAGTAAAATCAAATGTTTTCTAATGCAGTTGCTTTATACATAAAAATATTAATATCGTTGTGAAAATAAGTTAAAAAACATTAGTAGTGAATGCAATTATTTAAATGGATGTTATGAAGGAGATCAAAAAACAACGGTGTGACGTCATACTTTTTAAATCCCAAAGCGACATCTGCCGGACCAAAAGAAAAAAGAGACTCAATGAAAATCTTTCCAAGCTATCTGCCCCGATGCGCTACTTTACTTTAAAGCTTTAGTATGAATTAAAAAAACTGTCTTGGAAAAATATTTTTTTTGCAGAAATGGATTTCAGGGATACCTTAACACTAGAAAGACGGCAAAGTATTTCTACCAAGAAAGACGAAACAGTCATTTGACTTCTCTGTTAGTTTTTCAATTTGTTCTCAAACTATACTTGATATTGGAATGAATATTTATAAATATATTGAGACTATAAAATTTGGTCGATAAAAATGGTCAAATAAAAAATATAAGCTAGATTTTTTTATTTTTTACAGTAATTGGCTTACATTTTAAGAGTGACGAATCTTACATAATTTTCGATTTTTTTGGTTAATATGTTTATTTTTTTCTAAAATCCATAGAGTGTAAAAAAGTAATAATACACTAGAAAGTAGGAGATAAAAAACACAATCTTAAGACAATTACGTTAAAACAAAACATAAATGAATATTATAATTCAAAATTACTGTCTAAAGATAAAACCATATATAAAATGACATATTAAAAATTATTTCTTATTCATATAAAACGTTGATGTCGTCTTATTGTCGATTTGTTGAGTTTGAGGTATTCGAGAGAATTTGAAGGATTTCCACTTTTGCGGTACATTTCCACATACGATTCTCTTACATCTAAAGCATTTGATGCTAGATTTATTATTCTTGCATTTTCGCACATAGCAAGCTTTTCTCTTCATTGGGGTCTCTTCTTCATTATCATTTTCTACACCACTAACATCTTCATCGTTTCCACCATATTTGGCTTTGTTCATGGATTGTAGTTCTTGCATGAGTTGCAAGATAAACATCCTTCGACTTATTTTTGTTCCATTGATCTATTTGTATATTATTTTAGTTTTGATGGCCGCCATATCTAAAATATTATAGAAACCTGTAGGGGCCATCGTCTTGATGCCACCTTGGTGGTATATAAACGAGCCATCTGATCTATATTATCAACTCCAGATTTGGTCTGGTTGTAATAAGAAACACTTTCTGGAATGTTTTTTGAGTATCAGGAATACCAACCGAATTGTGTACTGAACTTAGGACTATAACGTTTTTTTAGGCTTGCCTTGATAGACCGTAAAAGTAAAGTCTTCATGCTTCAATACTATTGCAGAATTCAGAGGCTGTTTCATGTTCTTGATTGCTTTGGGCACCTCCCTCCTCATTCTTTTCATAGTTCCCACAATGCTCGTATTCTTTTTTTCCAGTGATTTAGCCAGTTTCAGTGAAGTGAAGAAATTATCACTGTTGATGTTTCGTCTTTCGTTGAGATATCGCTCTGCAAGTTTCATTACAACGTACTCTGAGAACGACTGATTTTTGGCCGATGGTCATTTTTTCCTAAGGGGAATCCATTGACTAAGTAATGGGACTCAACATCTACAGCAAACCAAAACTTTATTCCGAATTTATCGGGCTTGTTTGCCATGTATTGTGTAAATGGGGAACGTGACTTCGTTGGAAATAATTGCTCATCGACCGTGATATTGGCACCGGGTTTGCAGCAGTCAATGCAATTTTCTATCAATCGGTTCCAAATTGTAGAAATCAATGCAAATTTTTCCTTTGATCTCTTTGAATTCCTGAAGATGTGATGTCGAACCGGATACATTTCAGGAGCTCTTTACATCGATCGCGACTCATGGTCTCTCTGAAATACGGTGGACCCCAAACTTTGGACCAAAGATCATTAATTGGGTGTCCTTTGGCAATGAATCATAAGAGATTCAAACTTGTTGCACATACAGTATATCTACTTGCAGCAATAGCGTTTTAACAGGTTTATACTTGTTACACAAACAGTATGTTTTCTAAATCTATAAAAAAGAAGTCATTTTGACTTCTCCGTCATTCTAGGTATAAATTGTCATAACTCTTCACTGAGTTAAAATATTTATGAGATATTTGATAGAAACCTTTATTTTGTGAAATAATTAAAAGTCATAAAATTTGAAGCATATCGGACCACTGACATTTAAGATATTAGCTTCTAAAGTCGAAAAAACAGTCAAATTGACTTCACCGTCTTTCTAGTGTTAAAGATAAATATACAAGATTTGCAGAACGCAATGTTTAGATTCCTCTGATTAGGAAAGAAACACATTATCGATTTGTTATGATTTATGGCACAAAAATATCAATATTCTCTTTCTTTTCTCTCAATATCTTTCTGTC
This sequence comes from Caligus rogercresseyi, assembly GCA_013387185.1. Taxonomy (NCBI): domain Eukaryota; kingdom Metazoa; phylum Arthropoda; class Copepoda; order Siphonostomatoida; family Caligidae; genus Caligus; species Caligus rogercresseyi. The sequence continues at coordinate 842,885 of CP045906.1, forward strand.
TGTTTGATAGAAAGGACTACTACTTTTATGGACAGTGCAAAATATAATAATCAAACCTTTTCAGATGTTAATAAATTGGCTGAGTTTCGGCCTGAAATTGAAAATCTAATGTAAATAACATATTATTAAATCAATTTCATTTTTTTGGCTGAAAATCATGTGAATGTAGTTACACAGAGTCATAAAATCTTATTTTATATGAAATTATATACGAGGTTGTGGGGCTTCATCGATATTAGTCCACCCATTATTATTTATTTAGATGGTGTAGGTATTAGATATACAGGCCATCGTCTAAGTGATGACGTTACATTTTTTAATTTTTTTTATTGGAAATATCCCTCTTTGTTTACATGATTTCTACCCCCTGGGGATACCCTATTTTCACAATTCAATGATGTAATCGGTTATACTTTTTCATAATGACTTGAAATGGTCTTTTTCATTTTAAATAAGAGATATGGTAATAAAATAAACCCTTATTTTTTTAACCCATAAAGTTGACAGAATTGCATCCGACTGGATATAAATAAGCTTTAAAAACGTATATGAAGTCTATCGAATTTAGGATCTTATCAATGAGTTAATAACAATCCCTTTCGGGATTTGAACCTGCGCCCCGGCATTAAGAGTTGCACACGCCTTAACACACACGGCTATTGCACTCCCTTAAGCAAAAAAAACCTTCTTATATATTCATTTGATAAGTAGTGTTTTTTAATATAAAAGTGACTCTTACATTTAAACAATATTTTTAGTTTTTTAATACTTAAAAATACTTTCTTCCTCTAATCAAGTTCTATTTTTATCCTCATATTTTCTATCACGTTACACAGGATAAATAATGGCAATACTATTGTTATTGTTAATACTATTTATTGGCTATAAAAGACAATTAAACTCAGTTTAAGATTTTTTTGATGCAAAAAAATAAAAATATGGGGTTTAGCTAGAAATCAAGAAGATAAAATTCACGTATAGACTGCCACATTAAATAAATGATTATCAATTGTATCATTAACGGAAGACTATACGAGGAAAACATCGTTTAGACTTTTTGACATGCGACACTTTATTTTTTAAATAGACTAATAACAAATCCAAAATAATATTTTTTTGGTGAAATGCATTACTATTTTTATGGTATGTAAAGGGTTTTACTAACTCGGATAGGATTGCCAAAGAAAGGGTTTAAGAGTATGGATAATGTTGTGTATCTGATTACAGCTGCAAGCAGGATTCCTATCATATATCCATGTCTTTTACACTAAGATCCATTTGTACAAGTTTTCTTTGATGCCATCAGTTTTTGTTTTATTAGCATACAAAAAAAATGTACATAAAAAAGGTTTCACGTATCTATCAAGAATCACAAAAAAACGATGAACGCCCGTTGATTGTGGGTATCGCCTCCACTTGTGATAGTGAGTAAATTAATTTTCCGCTTACGTCGGAGAGGATTTGCTAATTGACACTCATTGATTGGCTAAAGTTTAGCGTATCATTTGTTTTTTTGGCTGCTTGCACCACTCCCAAAATACTTTTTACGTCATATAGGAATCCCTCATAAACCAAACAGTGACGCCCAAATCAATGGACATTCAACTTAATTCATTTTTCTGGAGAGATAAATAAACCCTTACCCTTATAAAAGTTGTCAATCGCATAGTCTTGCAGGTATCAACGACTCATTCTGGTTCAACGGTTTTTTAATCATATTAGGATCACATGTGTAATATCCTTCGGTTTGTCCGGTTTTATATGTAAATACTTTATTGTTATCTTGTACATAAGTTCTCCTCTTTTCTGCTAGTCAGTAATAAATAGTCAGTCTAAGGACAAGCATCTCACTCTCTCTCTCTTGCTCTCGGGGCGGTATTACACTGGCGACGAGGATTTAAACGGATAAGAAGGAATAAGTACCCTCTCCACTATTATTAAATAATTACAAAATGTCTAGAATAGGATGGATTGGCCCTTTTGAAGAAAAGGAAGAAGAAGTAGAGTCTTATATAGCTCGAGTAAAATTATTCTTCAAGGCAAATGCTATTGATGAAAAGCTACAGGCTTGTTCATTCTTGTCTATAGCAGGTCCTGCAATTTACACTCTAATTAGAAATTTACTAAGCCCAGAAGATCCGGCCGATTGTTCCTTTGATAAGCTCGAGGAAACGCTAAAAGGGCATTATAAGCCTAAAACAATAATTATCTATGAAAGATTCTTATTTTATCGCAGAGAGCAACGCTCAGGGGAGAGTACTTCGGATTATGTTGTAGCTCTCAAGGAGCTAGCGAAGTCTTGCGACTTTAAAGAAAATTTAGATGAGATGCTCAGAGACCGGTTTGTCATGGGTCTTAATGATGAGATCTCACAAAGAGAACTTCTTACAATGGAAGAGTTATCATTTAAAACGGCATATAATTTTGCTGTTGCAAGAGAAGCCGCAAATAAAAACGCGAAAGTATTGGCTGGAGAAAAGGATGAAATAAATATCATCAGGAAAAAATCTTCAAAGACCTTTGTAAAGTCTAAAAAAGTTAGTAATAGTATGAGGCCTTGTAATGGTTGTGGAAAAGATCATTGGAAGGATGAATGTCCTTTCAAAGATACTATTTGCCATCATTGCAACAAAAAAGGCCATATTAAAAAAGTTTGCTTCCTACTAAATAAAGCTCGAAAAAAAGATTCATATTCGTCACAAAATAATTTCATGGATGAAGTGTATAATATCCACAATGGAGGGACAGTTAACCCTTTCTTGATTAAATTAAAAATAAACGGCAGACTTGTTGATTTTCAAATTGATACAGGTTCTGCAAGAACTCTCATGAGTTATCAAAGTTATAGAGAGTTTCTTGGCAATTTTGTTTTAGTTGAATCTAAAATGAAATTATGTTCTTATGGTGGAAAACCTATCAAAGTAGCAGGAGACTTGAGATGTTCAATAGCTCATGAAAATACTGTTCTCCGGAATAAAATTATTACCATAGTGAATGAAGATGGTCCATCTCTATTGGGTAGAGATCTTCTTGGACTGTTGGGATGCAAAATGCAGATCGTTAATTCCATCTCTAATAATATATATCCCTTGAAAATAGATTCCCTTCGTTCGAAATTCGCAAAGCTGTTCGATGACGGTTTAGGAACGTTCTTGCCTTCTAAGGTTTCGCTGGAGATTCAGGAAAATGCCATTCCGGTTTTCTATAGAGCCCGGCGGGTTCCCTTTGCTTTAAAGGATAAAGTGGAGGTAGAATTGGACCGTTTACTGGAAGAAGGTATTATTGAACCTGTTTGTTCTTCGTCATGGGCTACTCCAATAATTTCAGTACTAAAGCCGTGTAAGACTAAAGTAAGGATTTGCGGGGACTATCGACTTACAGTGAATAGAGTAGCTGTGGTAGATAAACATCCCATTCCTGTAATTGAAGATCTATTTTCTACGTTGAGTGGAGCTAAAATATTTTCCAAATTGGACATGAGTAATGCGTACAATCAACTAGAGTTGGATGATAAATCCAAAGTTTTGACCACTATAAACACTCACAGAGGTTTATTTCAATATAATAGACTCTGTTTCGGAGTTTCTTCCGCTCCTGGAATTTTCCAGAGGATAATGGAAAATATGTTTAAATCCATTCCAGGTGTTCTATCATTTTTGGATGATGTGGTAGTAAGCGGAGCGAACGAGAAAGAACATCAAGATAGGTTGTTTTTAGTTCTAAGTAAAATGCAAACTGTTGGCATCAAATTAAATTTAGAGAAATGTGTTTTCAATGTTTCCAGTATTACTTATTTAGGATATCATATTGATTCTTCAGGTTTAAAACCAACGGAGGAGAAATTAGAGGCATTGTTGAAAGCTCCTCATCCAACTAACATAAATCAATTGCGTTCCTATTTAGGAATGTTAAATTTCTATAGAAAATTCATTCCTAATGCTTCTTCAATGTTGGAACCTCTAAATTATCTATTGAGGGACAAATGTCCATGGAAATGGAGTTCAAGACAAGACGATGCGTTTGAAAAATCTAAAAGAAGTCTTCTAAATTCGTGTCTAAAGCATTTCGACAATAAATTGCCCATAGTCGTAATTGCAGATGCAAGTAAATATGGGGTAGGAGCTGTACTATGTCATAAAATAGGCTCTAAAGAGCTACCTGTTTGTTTCGCCTCAAGAACTTTGAACATTGCAGAAAGGAATTATGCCCAAATAGAAAAAAGAAGCCTTAGCTCTTGTTTTTGCGCTTAAAAAGTTTCATTTGTATTTGTGGGGCAAATCGTTCGATCTAATCACAGATTGCAAACCTCTATTAAGTTTGTTTAATCCTAGTAAGCCACTACCCGAGCAAGCCTCTGGCAGAATACAGAGGTGGGCATTAATCATGCAAAACTATTCGTTCCAATTAACTCATCGTTCAGGTGAAAAGCTCGGTACAGCTGATGCACTGAGCAGACTTCCATTAAATAACTCTCCTGATAGTGTACCTGTTTGTTCAGAGTGGGTAAACTTAATGGATACACTAGATTCTTCCACAATAGATGTTCCGAAAATAAGGGAGTTGACTAGGCTTGATCCTATTCTTGTTTTGGTTTCTAAAAACTGTCTAAATGGTTGGCCTTTAAAGGTAGACGAATCATTAAAACCTTATTCTTCCAGAAGAAATGAACTATCTTTACAAAGTGGTTGTGTATTATGGGGATCACGTGTAGTCATTCCATTAGACGGAAGAGAACCTATATTAAAAGAGTTACATGTAGGACATCAAGGTTCAACTAAAATGAAAAAAATAGCAAGGTCTTATGTGTGGTGGCCAGGAATGGATGGAGATTTAGAAAAATTGTGCAAAACATGTCCTGAATGTATTGCAACTAGGCCTAATCCTCCAAAGGCTCCTCTACATCCTTGGGAGTGGCCAACAGCTCCATGGCAGAGAATTCATATCGATTACGCAGGCCCTATTAATAAAACATACTATCTTCTTGTTGTGGATGCACATTCAAAATGGATGGAAGCTTTACCTACCACTTCTATTACTAGTCGCAGTACTATAAATCTGTTGTGTTCTATATTCTCTAGATTTGGACTTCCTCGGAAAATAGTTTCGGATAATGGTCCTTGTTTTTCATCCCATGAATTTTCTCTATTTATCAATAAAAATAAAATTAAACACATTACCACCGCTCCGTATCAGCCTTCTACAAACGGACAGGCTGAAAACGCAGTCAAAACGTTCAAGAACTATCTGAGAACTGCTAAAAATAATAATATAATCGGAATCTATAAGTTTCTTTTTAGATATAGAATTACTCCCCACTCCACAACTGGCAAAACTCCGGCGGAGTTGATGTTCGGACGACAACTACGTTCTTCATTGGATGGATTAAATCCCCACGACGAACTCTACAACAAGGTTCTGCGGAGTCAAAGCTCGCAGAAGTTTTACTATGATGGAAAACGGGAGAGACGAGTCGAATTTAAACCGGGGGATTCCGTCATGATCAAGAGTTATTCAAAAGGAAGGAAGGACAACTGGATCTCAGCTACCCTGAAGGACAGAACGGGTCCGGTATCGTTCAAGTGCCTTACTCCGGAAGGAAGGGAACATAGAAGGCACGCAAATCAAATGATTGGACCGACTCCAAACAAGGCGGAGGAAGAAATTGAAAGAGAATGTCCAAGACGGTCATCCAGAATTTCGAAGCCTCCTGAGAGATTTCAAGCTGGACAGTGAATACTATTCAGCTCATCTATTAAAGTTGTAAATAATGATTAATATAAAAAAGTATTAGTTTAATTAAGTTCAGGGGGATGTAATATCCTTCGGTTTGTCCGGTTTATATGTAAATACTTTATTGTTATCTTGTACATAAGTTCTCCTCTTTCTGCTAGTCAGTAATAAATAGTCAGTCTAAGGACAAGCATCTCACTCTCTCTCTCTCTTGCTCTCGGGCGGTATTACAGTACTCCTTATTCGTTTCTGACTGTTTTTAATACGAACCATTGGAATTCCATAACTTATATGGGAAAAAACAACCGATATTCACAAAGGTATGTTCTTAATTTTCATTACGCATCTGTAAAAAAGTATTTATTAAGGGTGAAGCATAA
>CP045906.1:849094-861921 GCA_013387185.1 Caligus rogercresseyi
GGTATTTAGAGGATGATGATCCAAAACATGAAACTGGAGGTTACTTTTTAAAAGTTGTCTTCGATAACAACAACAGTTATTTTCAATTCTTTAATCTAAATATTATTTTTTTTAAATATATATATTTAGAGAATTTAAAATGGTATCAGCCAGAAACGTACATATGATAGCCTGTATTTTATTCATATTCAGTGTTGTCGAATATTACTTTGAAAGTGTATGTAATATTTGCTTTTTACTGCGTAGTAATATTTATTTAAATATTAGTTATTACTTCTCAAAAGTATAACTAAACTTAATATTAGATATTACTTTTTTAAGCATTCCAAAACAATAAGTAAAGGCAATTCAAACAGGATTTTTCTAAAAATCCTCCCAAACCTAGTTTGCATTTTATGTCCACTGGGTGACGTCAGAAAATGCATTTACAGTTCATTAATTTTCATCAAAATGCCTGTCGAATATTCTTTTTCACTATAGTAATATGTAACTAAGATATTATATTAGTTATTACTTGAAAGTAAATTCTAAATGTTTGTTCTCTCTAGTTAGTCGCAGTAATATAACAAGTAATATATTACTCGCACCGCTTAGGGTACAACCCTGTATATGTATGGATATATATATATATATATATAATATATATATAGATCTATATATATTCTAGATGTTTTTTTTTTATTTTATACCTAAAATGTATATATAATACTCTTTTTACTTATAAACTTTATATATTTAATAATGCATATTGTATTTTGTATCACCGAGCTATAACGGCATATACTATAGATGTAATATATGAAAGCAACCTATTGTATGTAACAATACAAAAAAATCTATGAAAAATGAAGGGAAAAAATTAGAAACCATCAACAAACCATTCAGTGACGTGATTTCGAAGGACTATTTGTGAAATATAAAATTATGAAGATAATAATAGTTATACTAATTAGTATATAATCACGCTGTACAATAAAATAGTATATGTAATATATATAACAATTTTATAAACGTCACTTTTCAAAACAGATATATATATTATCAAATCAAATTTTTCTAATATGAATTCCTTAACGAACTATTACAAAATATATATTACCTTATAAATGTGATGGGTGTGTGTTCTTATTTTTTTACTTATAAATAATATTATCATAATGGAAAACATCCAAAATACAATTCCACACTTATATATATATATCAAAGAATTGATAAATTGATATGAAATAATAAAGTAAGAAGAGAGAACAACATTCTAAGCTGAGTTCTCCATAAAAGCACAATGAAAAATAGTTTTTTGATTGACCAAATATGGTAGACGCGTAAACAACTATAGTCACCTTCCTTGCGGATTAGACACATCTATAAAAGGTATTAAATATATTTATATAAATTTTTGTTATCTACCGCCCTTATACAGATAAATAATGCCATAAATTGGATGGATGTCTTGAAATTTAGGGTGTGTTAAGAGGATAAAATGAAAATGAAAATATTATATATGTATACCATGTTGTCTCGTGAATTCTATACTAATAAATAAGAATTCTGTTCCTCCCATCGCCGTTTGTCTGTTCCTTCGTGTCCCCCTGGATATCTCCCAAACTACTATCACTAGATTTTGATGACTTTTAAGTTAACTCATTTGGAAAAGATGTTCTCCTAGTAATGATTAAAGCAAACCATATACCAAAATATCCCGTAAAATGGCTAATTATGTCATTTTTAGCATTAGCACTATTGTTTTGTTTCAAACTATCACGTTTGCCCCATAAACTTATATTGTTTTTCTTTTATTATTTTTTTCTTCTTTTCACTCAACCAATCAGGTTCTAGAAACATGCTTGTTATCTTAGCTACATATAACAGCAGCATCTTTTTTTTTCAATTGTATGTATCTTTTGACGTCAACTAGACACACCTGGTAAATCTGCATTATAAATATAGAAATAGAATAACAGAGGTTATCAGTGTCTACCTATGTGTGTGTGTGTGAGGAAGAAGGGACCTCTGAGAAAGATAAGTCACGGAATATTATGCAGCCCTGCCTAGTGAGGAGTTAGGTATGAAAGAATTACAAGTAAAAAAAAAGATCCAAGAGGGATCATGTTGGGGAGTTGAAAGGTGAAGGTTAGAGTGAAATTAATGTTTTTTCTCACTCTGGAGTCTACGAAGGAGGAGGGAAATGATGAAGGAATTGAAGAGGAATACAAGGGATCTTCATGTTATTCCTAAGGGGCTAGGCCGTTTCATATAAACAAACACACAAAGCACGACGAGGGAGGGGAAAAGTGAATATTCCCCCAAGTAGTAGAAAAAACAAGTACGTCAATATAGCCAAGAAACTTTTTTGCTTTCAGGGGACTTTGAATGACGTCACACGGGCAAGCGAGGGGAATAACTTTTATATATATAATATAATATAGATATAATATAGATATAATATATATATATATATATAGATAATATATATATATATATATATATATATATATATATAATATATATAGATATATATATAGATATATACTATATATATAAGATATATAATAGATATAATATAGATATCTATATATATATGTGGGTTTTCTTATTTTAGTTTTTCGGATTTGAGAGTCGAGCTCCCCCTAGGATTTTACTTTAGTGCATAGGATCATCTTGTAAAAGTTTGAACGAAATTGAATAATGGGAAGTGTCCGCTCAACGGGCCCAAAAGTTATTTAGTAAAATTATTGAGTCATTTTTTTTCGCCATTCGATCGCCTCTAATGTCCTTAATTTCAATGCTATTTTCAAACAATTTGCTGCAAAATATAGGTATGATTGCAAGGGTTCCAACCAATTTTTATTTTTTTATGTACATCCAAAATGAAACGAGATAATAAAGTTTCAAAATGTTTATTTTTGGGGTATTTTCCATTAAAATTACTATTTCAAAACTTAAATTACTCGTTGAATTTTAGATGTATGTAAAAAATACAAATTGATCTGGAATCCTTGCAATCATCTATATATATATATATATATCTATATATATATATCTATATATATATATATATATATATCAAACCGGGACTTGAAATGATTTTTTCCAAACTTTTTTTAAATCTATTGTTCATCCAGTATTTCTATAGGTCGGTTTTTCACATAGATAACAATACTCAATTTTTCAATATAATATGACCAAAATCCTCTCTCAATGCAACAGTTTAAACTAATGCAAATCACTTTAACTTTCATTGAGAGGGTAGGATTTTGTACTAATATTGATAATGAAGACCAAACAATCTAAACATTTTTTTTTCAGGGGTGTGAACAGCTGATCCAACCACCACCAATTAAATTGTTTTATTCAATATTTGACGTCTAGTCACAAATACCATTCATGAAGATAACTAATTATTGTTCTGGAGGATAAAGTACTTATATCTGAGTTGATTTTTATACCTTAACAGCCAGGAGAAAAGTCATATGCCATGATACCAACTGTTTTTCATCATCATAGTCCTTTCAACCAATCAGGTTCAAGAAGAAAAAATACCTATGGAATCATTAATATCGACCGCACATGAATTAACATTTTTTACGATGTCCATCAAAATAATCATAAATTAATTATAGAAGAAGACTTTATAGCCTTTACAAACAAGATAATCCTTATGAGGACATGAAAAAAAATTACAAACATAAATATGAGATTGATGCACAATAAAATGACATCCAAATCAAATGAATATTTTTGTATGTATGTTCTATATCATATATATATATATATATATGTATATATATATAATTCCTTCAAGGTTGAAGGAATTCTGATTTTATGATTGTGAATATCTTTATACATGGATTACGTTTTGAGACATGGACACATACATATTTTAAAAAAACAACGTTGAGCTGTTCATTCGACTGAAAGGAAATTTTGTTGAAATATATTTTATTTACGAATATTAAATGATACGATTTAATGGATAACTTATGCGATATTTGCAGAGCTGCTACTACCGAATGTAAATCGGTATTCGATATTAACGACGGTAGATTTGAAATACTGAACCGATTATACGATATTCGGTAGAAAATACCAAATACCGTACCGATTGACAATCGGTACAAATTATGTACTTAGATCCTAGGTTCGATAGACTAAGTTTAATGCTATAATGCTTATTTATTTCCTATCGGATGCAATTCTATCGAACCAAATAGGCAAAAAAAAAAATATACTTAATTGCCCTTTGTCAAAAGTTGTCCGATATTAAATGCATATGAAGAATGCTCACAGAGCATATACATAAATACAGTTCTCTCTCTCTTTCTTATCTACCGTACCGAATATCGATCGATACTGTATAATATAATAAAATCTACCTTCTACCGATATCGATCGGTAGAAAGTATATACCGAATACCGAACCGGCGGTAGATTTTTCTACCGAATCACAGCTCTGAATATTTGTTAAGCATATTACAAAGGATAAAAAACATGGGAGCCCGATTACGGCTAGAACTTATATACATTGTACGATTATATACGATTGTACGAAATAATAATATATTTATGTAATGGCTGGGTTCTATATATTATGGCCTTTTATATATATATATATAAATTTAGAATGAAAGAATTAGAAAAATTTTGCCCTTAAAAAACATAATTTTCTTATCTGTGTTTTGATAGTATTGGATTCTTTTGCATATCCAAAAACAACTCTAACGGTAGTTTTACTAACATAATATGGAATAAACAGCATTGAATTATTCCATAAATACCAGTTTTTATATAAATATTGAAAAAATAATAAGAAAAATTTGCATTATTTGTTGAACGATGATGTAAAAACATTCAAAATGGCTGCTCAGTTCCGCAAGGAAATAATTTAGTTTGCAGAATGGAACAGAAAAGGGAAGAACACTGAATAATTCACGGAATGGTACTTTAATTTATGTTTTATACAAGTTAAATGCTTTTTTTCTTAAAATTACGTCATGAGATACTTGTTGTCATGCTTATTTGGTTCGACAGAATTGCATCCGACTGAATATAAATAAGCATTATAGTATTATAATTAGTCTATCGAACCTTGGATCTCATCAATGAGGTAGACCAAAAATGACCATCCCCTCTCGGGATTTGAACCTGCGCCCCTAATATTGAGAGATGAACACGCCTTAACACGCACGGCTATCGCACTCCCTTTAGTCTTTTCTCTCTTTTCCGTATGCCTTGGCATTTAAACTTTGAATCCTCAAACAATAACAAGAATGATTTCTTACCTTCATTTCGTTTTTTTTTTCATCGACTGCATTAATTCATTTGCATACTAATATATCACCAATCTTCGTAAAACATAAAAGTAAAATGTTTATTTTGGTGATCAGAATTCATAAAGTGTTTCATTTATTTTTGATTTATTTTGAAAGCTTCATCGTTTTTTAAAATAAAAACTTTACCGTTCCTTTATCTATTTAACTAATTATCGTGTAAGCTTCCATAGATTAGTTTGTCACTCTTGAAAGTTGTTTGAAAAGATATAACAAAGACTGAAAAATGATTATATGATCATACATGTGTTGTAGTGGTTGACAGCTATAAATAACTCAGGCGTTGAATATTATAATTAATCACGTGCCATAGATAACAAAGAGCATTTTTTAAGAAATGGATGTAGGGTTTTAATGACGTATGTATTTATGACTATGAATATAATATTGTGGATGTTTATAAGTTTTATTGCTATAATACCAACCCTGGATCCGGATCCTAAAATCGCAAGGATTGTAACCCATTAAGAATAGTTTGAACGGTTTGTTTGTTTGTTTAACTCATAGGTAAACCCCAACCCACCGGAACTTAATCCGGTATCAGCCGGTGAAAGTTTACTAAGGAGCTAAGGGGTTTATTATTGAATAATTTGAATTTACAAAAATATCAAATATTTTCAGGCATTGAGCTTCCATGGGTGTCTTCTTAGCTTTGGACTCCTCAGCGAGCTGGTACATCTCCTTTACGGTGCGGGCACAGTCAAAAATTAGATGAATCGGCGTTTCCTCCTCCTCCTCCTTGCAAAGATGACAAGTTGAACTTTCTGCTTTTCTTATCTTTAATAGGTGACTGTTAAGACCAATATGCCCGCTAACAATGGCCACAATATTCATGATTGGGTGTCTTTTGAATTTATAAATTTTATTTTTTAAATTGGCTCTCCAATAAACAACAGCAAGCTTTTAGGTTTCGCCCGTATTTTTTCCAGACATTCATGCTGCTCTCACGTAGGGCACCCTTGCATTGACACATAGAAATTGGGACAGTGACAGGCATCCTTTTAAAGATCTTTCCTTTGCTAGAAAATCTGCGAACTCGTTGCCTGTATTATATTGTGGCCCTTTATCCATCCCAGTATGATGAACGGTTATATAAATTAATAGTTTATTCACCACGAAAAATATATTCTTAGAAACATTTGGGAATGGAGGTCAGAGTATGTACCTATGCATCTATCATTTCTTTATATAATGAAGGAAACGACAAAAAATACTGTTTAAAAAGATCCTTTTGCAATTAATTTTGCTGCGATTATATCTTTGTTAAACATCATACCCCAAAATAGCATTGCTGTGAAATTATAAAGATTGAGAGGAAAAGGAAAATATATTTAATCAAGTAAATGTGTTTATTATTTATTTTTAATAGAGTTTATAAGTACATACTTTTTGGTGTTGGCTCTCATTTTATTCTGGCACCATTAATAAGCGTTTTATATTAGATACACTAAAAAATACAGATAGCATGCAATAATATAATTTAAATATTTACTTATGTGGTTTTTTCATACAATATCTTAGGTTTTTATGTATTCTGGTGTACATATCATAAATTGAACTGTTAATAAAAAATAATATATAATATAAAAGTTTCATAAAAACATCAATGGAAATATTATTTCAAAGCTACAGGTATTTTCTGTTTGTATTTCATTACTTTTAATATAAATTTCGACATTTTTTATTAGATGACATAAATAAATTAGCTATGACTAAAGCTGCATTTAATTGCATAGCAAAACTAAATAGGAGGCCTAGATACATTTGGAAATATATTTGAATGAATCCACTTTTTTAAAACTCTTTATTAAATATTATGCAGATGAAACGAATAATTACATAAAACATGCATTTAACAGATAACTTGAGGCATCCAGTTTGGATGAACAACGAGGGATAGGGACGAAGTTATCATCAAATAATCTTGAATTACTTTGGCAATGTATCAACAAACAATATGCATATACACAGAACAGCATCTTTGTAAGAGTGACATTATCCCTGACTCTGAGACTTACGGTTAAATGAGGCGTGTGTCGTCGTCAAGTTCCTTTCAAGAAGAATAAGTTTTTATCGTGTACATGATAAGGGTAAAAAATTAACGAGTGAACCCCCTCCCCCCGCTTTAGCAGATAAGGGAATCTATGTCAGCTATGATGTCCCCCCCCCAAAAAAAAATAATACATGTACATATTTATATGTACATAACTGCACAACCTTATTACACGGGGAAAATCGTCCCATAATGTATAAAAACTCTATATATCAAAGGTTTTATTTTCTGTTTAAACAAGAAAGTCCTTATTCACAGCATCATCACCATGGTTTTTTTTCTTCTTTTTCAAAAATTGACTCAATTTAAATACGAATACATCAAGGAGTATAGGGCTATACACAGCAATCTACTAGGTATATGTGTGGGTAAAAGTAGAGAAAGAACAAAAGGATTGAGCCTCTTGAATCTCTTCATAATAATGATAATAATAATGTCAAGATTAGTGAGCACAAGCTTATTTGTTACACATAAGAGAAAGAGAGAAAAGTTTTGACAAGTTGTTTTTTTTAAAGTATACTTTAAAAAAAAACTTTCTTTAGGTACTTAATGCTTAAGGTAATGGGATAATAGGATGTATAAAAAATAAGTATTAAATGTCGTAGAGGATGAAGTGGCCATGGAGGATAAAGGGGTTAGGTAAAATTATAATAATAATATGACCGGGCGTTGATGTCTTTTCCTTTTATGTATGGAAGTTATCTTACTCATAGTAAAATATTTGAGCTGATATGGATCACTGAAGGTAAATTAAACGGCAAATGTATATATTTGTTGCATTTAAACAGTGTTCTATCAGTCTATGAGTCAAGATTATGCAACCAACATAAAATAAGATGCACATTTATGTATTTGTGACACTATTTTACCTATAATTACCTCCGCCGAAGGAGGTATTGTTTTCACTGGCGTGGTTTGTGGTTTGTCAGCAGGATAACTCAAAAAGTACGGAACGGATTTGATGAAACTTTGTGGAGCTGTTGGAATGCCAAAAGTAACAAGTGATTAAATTTTGGCATCTCTGAGTGCAGAATTAAGATGCACAACGAGCTAAATACTAATAAATATTTCAAGTTAGCCTACTCTGCCAATAGATGTCGCTGTACTGTGAAATCGGGTGCGGAGCGTCTTCCTCTCGGAATTTACGTCGAGGGGAACCCTCCCCCGTCCCTCTACGCCGCCCAGTCGTGAAATATCCGCCTCGGAAGGCTCATAAGGACCCCGTGACGGCGGAGGTTTGCACTCTCTGAGTGTATATATGCCTCTAGTTAAGTTTCATTCTCATCAGTAAAGCTTATTATTATTTGCCAAAATAATCATGAAACAGTTATCCTCTGGAAAAAGAAGGCATCCAAAAACAGCTCATATTAAGAATTTTCCTCGAGAGCCACATTTCTACAACAATTTATACTTCTCTCCTGAACAAAGTTCAGATAATCAAGGGCATTAAAGAAGTTGATTACTTGATTGTTCTTAAGGGGGGGGGGGGGGGGGGAGGAGCAGCAAGATTTCTTTCTTTATGTATTTCAGTTTCTTCTCCTTCGTAGAGTCACTCACACAATGAGTAATTAGAGTACTTACAAAGTAATTGAGGATATGATATATCATTTTTTAAATATACAAGAGTCAATTTGACGCAAAACACAACAACTCATTAGGAAGAGAGAGGGAGGAAAAAAGTGAAACTATCTTAATTACAGCGGAAAAAATTTCCCTGGCAAAAAATAAATATAAAAATATAGATATATATCAACGAAATCCCACTACGATCCCACTAAACCGATTGTCAGTGATATAGTTGCTTGTTGAGCTGCATTATATTAATAAGTGATTGCGTGTGAGTCCGAAATTAAACAATCATTTTTCTTCAGAGACGAAACAAATCCAACAATCTTCTGTTTGTGGGTGAAGCAACTGAAGCAAATGATCGTGCCATGGCGACTGTTCCACATGAGTAGGACGGTCTACTACGACTTGTATGATCCTAATTATTTTGCTCGAAATGCTCGAAACAAGTGAAAACGAATAATAATTGTTCACCATGAAAATGAAAAATTTCATACATCAGCTCAAGCCTGCGTTCTTTCCAACAACGGTCAAAACGTTAAAATGATATCTCAACCCTGCACATCCCCGACATGGTACTTTTTAGTTCATATATATATATATATATCAGACTTGTTGATTTATCGTTCATTTGTTGTCGTTCGCGAAGGATGAACGACAAAGTTTTTGACGAACGACACGGAAAATTCCTTATCGTTCGTGGTTCGTTTTGGCGCCATAAAAAAATACAAAGATTTTTAAATTTTCATGGACAAATTTCCTTCCTAAAAAAAACGTCATCACTTTTTTCATAAATTTCTATCTTAAAAAAAACTTCGTCAATTTTTTTCAGAAAGGCGAACGACAAAGGAACGATTCAATTAAATTAACGATGAACGACGAAGGGTAACTTTTGTCCAACGACAAACGATAACTTTTGTCCAACGTCAACGAAGACTGATCGAACGTACAATATGATATATATATAGATAGATAAATAAATAGATAGATAGTAGACTACGAAAGTTTGCCAGCTGAGTCCTACACAAGAATCCTGATCCATACAACATTCATCCATGTTTTACCATACAACTTTAAAATTATTACCTTGACTCAGGGGAACGTTGACCCATTCAAGTGAATATAATATGTTAACTCACCTCCATTATTCTTCAATCCTCTCATAATTAATCCATAACCTATTATTAACCATGAAAGCTACCTAAAATATATGTTATAAAAATAGCTCTCTTATATAACGCAAGACATTCCCTTAATTCCTTCCTTTCCATCTTGAAAGAAGGTCTATTTTTTATTCATTAAGAATCCTTTTGTGCTGGGCTTGTTGCCGACAAGGATGACCAAAAAGGACATCCGTAAATGGAGCTCAAAGAGGGAGGGAGAAAAATTTCAAGAGCATTTTTTATAATGTTTCTTTTTATTGAAGGCTTCTGTGTTGTTTCTTTTTTCTGACTGTATTTTTATGGGGATTCCTTCCTCCTTGAAGAAATAATCTTGGAGGAATGTTGTTTCTCCCCTTCCCTGCATATTTTCGAATCCATTGAGAGACGCTTTTTTTGACCACCATTAAAACAACAAGAAAAACATTGTCTTAAGAATAACTCCTCCTCGTCAATGGGGGGGGGGGGGGCAACTTTAACATGTGCCGGTAGGGTTTACTCTGGTAAATGGGTGTACTCGATCATTAAATTACATTCCTAGGCTTGCTTTAGGAGATAAAAAAACCCTTTTTATTGATCTACATGCATTCATTCCTTGGTCGTCTAAGAGCCATTAGTGACGGGATGTTCAAATATGGTTTCAAAGGCGGTAAGGCATGAAATAAGTTACCTAGGATCTTGTAAATAAGAAAGAGATGCAATTTGGTCTCATACAAAGTATTTAGACGATATCACGAGCTTAATACAAAGTCTTATAAAGTCCTAAATATATTTAAGCCTTATAAAGTTTTGCTTCTTTGAATTTCTTCATTAATCATTCACTTTAAGTGTAATATTATATTTCCATAACTCATTCGAATTTACATCATTAAAAAAGAGATTCATCGTCTCTTTACGATTGTGGCAATTCATATTGGAGAGGACAAGCAAAAAAACTATAATATGCAATGTTGCTTTTAACTATGCACGATCTAAAAAGTTTTTTATTCTTTCACAATTTTCTTTTATTGATTTTTTTTCACTCGTAATTGGCTGGCAGTTAGAGAACTGTAATTATTAAATATTGGAAACTATTTTTGGGCGTAACTTCGATATATTAATAATTATTCATCCATGATAAATATATTATTTAACCTCAAATTCAATCAGTTTTTTAACGACTACACACGAGACTGACTTCATTATTATTATTTATTCATTTATTTGTTATTTATAAAATTCATGATTACTGTACGTAACTACTTACAAATGGGTTATAGACGGGGTTAAATATTTATTCAAATCAAAATGATTTTGTCTATATCCTAGATTGACTCGTTACAATATTTGAAATAAAATCCCAAAACAACTTAATGTTTTGTGCCGATTGGTTCGATAGAACTGCATCCGACAGGATATAAATACGCATTATAGCATTAGTCTATCAACCTAGGATCTTTGAATGAGTTAACCAAAAATGACCATCCCCTCTCGGGAGTATTCGAACCACGGCCCCCCAACATTGAGAGTTGAACACGCCTTAACACACACCCTAACACACACGTCTATCCCGACGCTCCTTTTTCCTGGCCTTTATGGTCGACAGAATTGTATCCGACTGGATATAATAAGCATACTTACAAACTTAAAAACTACTTTGCGTCCAACACATGTTTACACCTATCCTATTAACCCGTTGGTTCCCAACTGGATTCGGCTCGTGGACCCCTAACGGTCTTCGGGCACTTTCAGTGGACCCCGCCTTAATTTTGTCAAAAACGCGAATTTCAATTTCAATGCGAGACATCTCCGAAGTACAATTATATTTTATTTTGACTTATATCCATCTTATGAGCGTTCAGCTTTTTTTGCTTTCACGTTATAAAAAATAGCGTTCCGTTCAATGTTTTTGTATTCAGCGTTCCGTTAGCGTTCAGTGACGACGTTTTTTTTAGAAAAGAATCTCCAGAAAAAGTGATGAATTCTTTTTAGAAAATAATTTCCAAAAAAAAAGTGAGGACGTTTTTTTGAAAAGTGACAACGTTTTTTTAGATACGAATTTCCAAAAAATGTGATGACATTTTTTTAGAAAAGAAATAGAGAAACAAAAAAATGATCATTACACGTGGACCCCCGGCCAGGCCTTCGTGGACCCCTGTGGGAACTACGGCATCAAACAATTTCTTAATATTATTACAGGAATTTCAATATTCGATCAGTCTTCTTACAGTCTCAAGAGAGTCTCCCTGCATTATACATATATATATATTTGTGTCATTTACCATCATATATTCGCATACATCAATATACTTGAAACCTTTAAAGGAGGTAGAATTCTCAAATTAAATTGCAACTTTATTCAAATTTGATCCTTTGATGTGCTTTGTACGACCTTTTCTTTAGTATATATATATAATATATTGCTGATCAATTTAATTTGAGAGGACGTAATATTGGTCTTATGAGCCATTTGCTGTTACTTCGTTCCCTTGATATTCACTGTCAAGCTAATGCAAAGAAATAAAGATTGCTTTCACTTTTGCGGACACTCATCACAAAAAAACTGTAAAAGAATGTTTTAAATTATTATACGTTTTTAATTCTTCTTCGATCTTTTTATGTTTGTATTATCAGCGGGGACTTAAATAGCATTATTGTAATACGATTCGTATCAAACTTTCTTTTAGTTTTTAAAAAAGGCATACCTGATAATTAAGTAAGAAACACTAGATCTATCAACAA
>CP045906.1:862021-888979 GCA_013387185.1 Caligus rogercresseyi
AATATATTTTCATGGTGGACAAACTAGCTTTTCTCTTAAGTACTTTTTCAATTGAGGGGCTAAATTTTCATCAATCTCTGTAATAAAGTCACGGCGAATTGGTAATGCTTTGAGCCTTCTATGAAAAGAGGATTTAACTTGGTTTGAAACCATAAAAGAGCGTAAAATTTATTATAAATTTACTAGTTTTATTTGAGGACTCACATGGACTTTTTTGTGAAATATATGATCTTAAAATTATGTTGGCTTTGGTAAGACATTTGCCTCATGTAATGCTCCTAGAGGCCTGTAGCAAAAGTTTGAATTCGAAAATTTTGCTTATATACCTAATGTTATTTGTAAAAATATTTTTGTCTGAGCTTAAGAATCCAGTAAACTTTGATTTAAGTATTTTACTTTTCTTCACTATTTCAAACTTCTTATTGAATTTATGGTGAATCTGTATTAAAAATTTCCTATGGGACCTTCATAAGTCCGAGATCCTTTTTGGCACCATCTAAATGCTTAAAAACTTCTGTAAAAGGTAACTCATTCATGTGTCAAGACAAAAAATCCACTGAAGAGGTTCAGCAGGTGAAAGGATTTATCTTTTTTATTACTCCTGACCATATTCTGACTTGATGTTGCATCTGTAAAACACAACGCAACCTAAGTATCAAGGTTTAATGTTTTCGATTACTGAGAGTAATTATTTCGCTTGATCTTCCGCTATGCCCCTTTTGGTGATACATGATCAATGTATTCATGGTGGGGTTCGAAAAATATTTTAGTAAGAAAATCAGAATTAAAGTTTTAAAATAACAAGTTACCTTTAACAATGGCAAGATGCTCCTCTTTATTAGTTGAGAGAAAATATATTTCGTCTTATATATTATTTGCAAAAGTTTATGGATAATCAATGTCAAGATTAATATTTCAACCATGGGAGGGAGTTACTATATGAACATTAAGATGTGAAAAGTAAACGAATTTAAAAATAACTTAAAAACATCAACATGATTACCCTCTTATACTTTTTCTTCTTTAAACTATAAAAGACCCTAGTAAGAGCTGTTATTTACAAAATGGTTGGAGCGTCAAGCACTTATGTTCATTTATTAGCACAAAATATTGTTTGACGAAAATTTGCAAAAAAATTACAAACTCATAAATGTCCAAAGCTAAATTTAATAAAACTAATTTTTGAAAATAAGTAATACACAAAAAGCTTTGCTTCATAACGAAACCTTTGAACGCAATTGGGGGGGGGGGGGGGGGGGTAAAACCAAAATCTATTTTCTACGATCATTTAGTTGCTTATGACACAACTTTCGCGGGGGGTGAAATTTTGATATCTTAATATAGGCTTCTATAATACCCATATATATATATATATATAATATTTTTAAATGTTTTTTAACACGAATTTACTTTTGTATTATATGCAAAAAGGATCTTGCTGTGATAAAAACTAAAAATATTAATATTGTTTTTTATATTCATACATAGAAGCCTCGAATAGGTATGTTTAAACTTTCAGAAGTATAAATTGAAGTAGAACTCTCCCCTTGTAGCTTTTACTCCATCTTATGCTCATAAATATGGTATTAGCTGGGAGGAAGCTAAAAGGAATAATATTTTTTTAAATTTGTTGATGTCATCTGGTATTTCGTCGATGTAAATGTTTGGTTTTCAATAAAATCAGCTTCGCTAACTGCCGGAAAAATAAATTGTATTTTATAATAAGATATTAATTAATAGTTTATTTAGGTATTATTAAAATGATATTATATATATATATATATTTCTTTAGGCTATTTTGTCTTGGTGGTGAAAAGGATAATATTAATCATGCTTTTAAGAAATACAAATGAATGTATCAGGAAATGCTCATGAGGTATTTTTATCAAATATATTTTATCCAAAATTATATTTTTTAGGGAAAATGTTATTTTTTAATGGAAAAAATAATAGGTTCTACAATGTTCTTCATGTTATATATTTTAACGGCAACTGTCGAGAGTTTTTTATTTATTTATTAGTTGCCTTGTATTTTAGTGTAGTTAATATTTTACACTGTCTTATAATATTTGATAGCCGAAAAAAAAATTATAACCGTTAAAAAAATAAAAAAATAATAATAATACTCATTATAATGATTAAATAAATACTTTACCAAGTCCTTTAATAACTTGCATTCGCTATTAAAGGGACACTCAAAGTAAATATAAACACATAATTCTTCTATCTTCATCTCTTCTTTCTAATTCTTCATCGTGTGCTAATCAATGTAAAAGGAGTATAATGAGAGCACAGAAGAGTGATCACTTTGATCCTTTTGAGCCCCCTATTTTGCTCTCTCTATATATATATACATATTTCTTTATTGAAAATTAGTTACTACTCATGATTGAGAGTCTGATGGTTTTTTATTATTTTTCTTCTTTACCTGGTAGTTGATTAAACTAAGCGTTTGTTAGACAAGTAACGCATTCCCTGGGGGATGAGGCTTTTTTGTAAATGTCTGTCTCTGAGTGAATGATTAAATATTTTCAAAAAACTCTGTAAGACCCTTCATGCAAACTTATCGAGGTGGTTTCTAATAATGAGTTATATATATATATATATATATATATATATATATATATATATTATATATAGCTATATATATATGAGTAATAAATGTGAAAAACATTTGAATGCCTTCAAACTTGAATTAAAAATAAATTCTACAGAGCAATAAAATTGATATAAAACTATGTTTTAAACATAAATGCTCGCATTATCAAAAAAGATGTATTTTAAAGAATTTTCATGTTTTTGGTTTGTCAAAGTCGTAATATCTACCTTAAAAGATGTTTTGTATTTTATGTCCCTATTTGGTCTGTAGAACATTATTTTAAACAGTTTTCTTTTATTCTAATAAATGGATAATTTAACTCTCCAAAATATTATTTCATATCATGATTAAAACCATGAGCCTTTTACTTTATATCAAATTCTAACTAAGATATAAAACTTAGTTGATCTATGTATATTTTAGTAAATTTAATTAAATGTCCCATTTTAAGAAATTCAGTCATGATATATATATATATATCAAGCTACAACTTGCGAATGTAAATCGGTATTCTATACTACCGACGGTAGATTTCAAATAACGTACCGATTGACAATCGGTACAGTATATTTGAAAGTATGACTTTTGTGACATTCACATAGAGACATAAAGATATAGAGAGCTTATTCCCTTCCATAGCAGAGAAACATCGTTCAACTGTCGCTTTGCTCAAGCGCTCCCTTGTGTGAAGAACTTGAACTCTGGCAAAATAAATAAACAACTACAACTTATAGTATTATAGAGCAGATAAATAAATATACATTCAATATAACTTATGCTATGCATTGAATACTAGAGTACCCGAAAGAGCATCGGACAATAAGAGACAGTAAATGAGAAAAAGATTCTATAGCCGTCCATTTCCTACAAATCCAAGTACATATATAATTTATATAAGGTTAGTATGTATTAAATTTCAAATAATCTCTAATAAATAATAACAAATATGTATTTAATTGTCCTTTGTTATAAACGGGCCGATATTATTTAATGCACCTGAAGAAGTAAAAGCAGATATATAAATAAATTTCTCTCTCTTTCTAATCTACCGTACCGAATATTGATCGATAGAAGGTATATACCGAATATCGAACCGGCGGTAGATTTTTCTACCGAATCCCAGCTCTGATATAAAATATATAATTTTCTATACAACAATTTAACAGCTTATGCTTTTAAGACATTTAGAATGTACATAAAAGAAATACTTAGAGGCATATTTTTTTTTAAAGCAAAGCCTTATAATCCATCAAATCTTTAAATTTAGACATTTGCTTTAAAACATAGTAAAATATATTAAAGAAGTATACCTTTCATTTATTAATTTGTTAATATTATCATTATTATTTATATGAAATAAATTAAAAAGTGTTAATCATTAACAACTCAACATTTAAAATTATTATTCAACATATTTAATGAGCATTATATAATATATTTTTTAAAATAGTTAAATTGATAATTATTGTATATATAAATTGTTAAAACATCTATGGAGCAAAGCCTTAAAAAAGAAAAGTTATACTGTATATAAAAACATTCGATTTCCTCACATATTTTCTTAGTACGTTTTCATATAAAGTACCAAGATGTATTATAGTGTTTGTGTGTGTTTACTATATAAAAATATTTCTTTGGTTGCCTTATCACAAGTTCCCAAAAAAATATAACCAAGCAGTCGTAATAAGTGGATCTGGAAGTCTGTTTCACTTTGAGGAGGGGGGGGGGGGGGGGGGGGGACTGTTCTACCTTATCAGTCAGTCACTACTGTTTCCACAGCTCCTCCTCACTTCCGGTCTAATTATTATTATAATCTTCTCAAAAACTCTGACATATATTTTTTTTTACCTTTCTTATACCACACTTACTCAAGATTGTACGTTATTTACCTACCTAGTACTCATACTTAGTCATATTATTCCTACATTGTCTCTGGTTGTTTTCTCCAAACACACCTCACTGGAATAAGTCTTTAATAAGAAGATGATTCTACAACTGTCATGAAGTGAGTCACTTAATTGTTATCTTTAAGATGCAATTAATATTATATAAGTCAATGAAAAATAAAGGGAAGGAAATAAATTTTAGACCACCCTTAAGAGTGATCATAACTATCTAGAGTCCAGGTCTTTAGGAATATAAAAAGAGAGAAAGGTCTACTCAGATATGTCGCCGATGCAATGGACTATTTTTTAATGAAACATAGAGTGACGTCACTGGATTATTTATTATTTTATTAAACAACAATATTAACTTAAAAATATTCAATACTTTTATAAAGACTTTAACGGTTCGAAATATTTATATATGATAAAATATATAAAAAGTAAGTTTAAATTGCATCCCAAAAGCCATATAATATGTCATTACCATATATATTAATCAAAATGACTTGATATAACAACGGAAGATATATACCCAAAAGTCATAACATTCGAGCTTTAAAAGCATTAAAATCATATTGGAAACTACTATTAAAGTAGTATTTTATAAGCAAGTTCATCATTTATAAATTTAATGGTGAACGGTATCATTTGGGATTACATACACATACCGAATTGCTGCGTAAGCTAGGTATTTAGCTTGACATGTGAACGTTCCTATGGCTGAATTCAACCCGTGGTTCTACGCTGATAATTATAGTGATTTCATCAGTCGACATCTGAGATGCATTTTTTATAATGACGCTTGAGGAAGAAGGGAAAAACGCCTCTTACTGTTTCTAGCTATTTTTACTTAATACCTCTTATAACAACTGACAATATGAATCGCATCAACACAACTATAGAGGAGGGTTTATATTTGTATATACACCCTTCGTATAATGACAAAAATCCACAGAAAATGCGCAATGGGTTCCGTAAGTTTGTGGAATAATTTATATGCCGGTGATGATGAGCACACTGCTGTTGGTGCCTCTAGCATATCAACCGGTTATTATCTTCTTACTGTCGTCCAAAGAAAACATTATTTTGTTAGCCCTCTTTTCTTTATATTTTATTGTTTATGAAATAATAACTATTGTAGCTAGATTTATTTTAACGGGAATTTATAGGGATGGTGAAATGTTCAAAAGCGTATTTTCCAGCGACTTAATCGAAAAGTTGAAATCATTAAAGATGTAGAACAAATTTCGTAGAATATCAATCGCTTTCGTATATTGTAATAAATACTCATGCTTCATTTTAAAAAACATCTTTAAATCACAAAAAATATTATATTTTTTTTTACTGAGTAAATTTTGTAAATAATACATTAACTGTGGATTGTTTAAAAAAAAACTTATATAGATGTTATTGGACTTGTACAATATCATTCTTTAACGGAACATTAATGTTAGGATGGAATATATAATAATGTATTTTGTTTTTCGTAATTACTTCGTTTTAAAATGTATGCTATTATGTTTGTAATCATAGCATATATTTAACAATAAATTTGAAAAAATACTTATAGTAATATTATTGAATTGATATTGGAATAATTATTTTTTTGTTCAGTACATTATTAAATAACTATTTCTCATTTTCTTTCAGAGGATACGATTCCCTTGAAGACAATCTATGCCGTATCTGGGTCCAATGTATCCTTCCCTGCCTCGGCCTTGCCGAAACCGGTGCCGTTCGTGAGCTAACTGGATCTGTCGAGGCTGCTATGCCCCCACACCCTCAACGGAAACCAAAATAGCAGAGTACCACTCCGAAATCGGATCCCCAAATCAATTCGTGTCCCCCTCCCGGATTCAACTGCAGACCCGGAACAATGTCTATAGCGTTGAGCTCTCCCCCGTGACACCAAGTGACTGGAGAGTATGTTTGCCTCGTGAATGGACGGACTTCACCGGATGTGACGATACGGCTACTTGTACAAGGTAGGATGCAATGCTTTTATAACTTTTGTCAAATGATATAACTTTATAATAATAATTATTATTTTTTTGCTGCAAACGCCAGACAAACAACCCAAGGAACAAACGGTTAGAAAACTTTATTTATTTACTTAAATATATGTAGTTCATAATAATCTTCTATATTTTTGCATGCAAATTTTTATATTTATTTCTAGTTTTTTATCTATCTTACCTATAATTTTGCGATACAAATATTATAAACATTCTTTATCGTTTTGGAGAATATACAGTCCAATATATATTGGTTTGTAGGGAACACCTCATTAAGGCTTCTAAAATCTTATCTCTGATCTCAAGCGTTCTTTAACATCCGTTCAGGTTCACAAAGCGTCAAGTGATATTAAAGTAAATTCAGCAGTTGTTGAGATGTATGTAGTTTGAATCATAGAAATATCAGAATATAGCAAAGAGACTTGATAATGAGTGCAAGGGGCCCAATGCCGCACACAGGGCGATACAGGTCGCCATAAATGACGCTGCTAGGGGCATCGTTGGATGAAAGACGGGTCATATCACGTCCGCGACCTCCTTGAGAGAGCAGGCCTTCCCTCCCTCAACGAGGTGGCCGCCAAGGCAGTGGCCCTGGAGAACAGGAAATGCTTTACTCCAACGACGGTGCGGCGGTGCCAGGAACGGTGGTGACTTCGTCTTCCCCATCCAGGAGGCCCATGAGTCCACCACTCAGTAGCGTATCCACTCGGAAGAGAGACGGCTACCTTTGCAGTGTGGAACATGAATAAGGCTTGAGGTCGGCCACGACCCTTCACGCTGCCAGGACCGCAGCTAGGGCCATGGACGCAGCGTGCCAACATAATCCATGCTATATTTTCTTTTCTTTTATTTTTCTTAGTTTTTTCTTTAAAACATATTTTACTGGTTTTATTTATATAATTATTTTAGACAGTTACACAATGTAACTAATATGCCCTATGGCAAAATACTTGATTACACACACTAACCCGCTGAATTAAAGGAGTATTTGAGGACGCTACAAAGTCCACTCACCTCATCTTCGAAGAAACGGCTAATTATGGTTTGTCCTTTAGAACTCCAAGAATACAAAAAATCTAAGCACAGCTTCTTCTTTTTTTCACCCATGAGACAAATCAATTGAAAGAAATATACTTTTTAGTAAATAACATACAAAAAATACACACATATTTTTAGAGAACAAAACTTTTAAATCTAACACAACATAAGTCTTACCAATCTTTTTCACAATGTAAAAATGTATAATACTATCGCAATTGTGAGGCTAAATAAAGAAATGATTATTTATATACTACATATATAAATAATGCAATAAAGTGTTTTAAAAACATATGTAGGGAGAAAACTTGTAAATATGTGTTATACCTTGAAGGAGAAAATTTCCCTAATAGAGTAGTAGTGATTGTAGAATCTGTCCTGCCAGCTGTCTGATATAAATAACTAGTTTATATTAACGTAGAGAGTGCTGCGTATCATCCCTCTACAGTATGTTCTATTTTTTAGCACTCTAGAAAACTCTTGGCATAATATTACAAACAATTTAGAGAGTGCGATGGCTCAGTGCGTGTTAAGGCGTGATCAACTCTCAATGTTGGGGCGGGTGCATTTTCGAAAAACTTCCGAGAGGGGATGATCATTTTTGGTCCGCTACCTCCTCATTGATAAGATCCTAGCTTCGAATGACTATTTTTAATGCTATAATGTTTATTTCTATCCATACAGCAATTTGTATCGAACCAAATAGGCAAAGCAAAAGGAATTATTTTCATCATTATTCTGAAGTTACTTTTCTATAATTATTACGTCATCACATGTTTTCTTTCTTTTTCTTATCATTATTATTTATGGCATACCGTTGGTTACTACATATAGGTAGAAGCCAGAGAGAAGAAAAGATAGCATATATATCTACAGGCATTCATCAACATTGGATTGAGGGCATGACCTCTAAAATTATCTATCCATAAAAATACATTATGACTTACCGTTCCCTTATCTGTCGGCACTGCTGGTTCCTCTATTGTAAAGGTATGGGGAGTGAAGACATGTTGTTGTTATTCTTTACTCATATATATTTTTACAATGGTATTTTCTTCTCTGCTTTTTTTTTACTTTTTGTCGAAATGAGGTATGTTTATGTCTCCTTCTTAAGAGAATTAAATTGAGGACTTTTTGTGAATACTTTGTCTAATAATAAAGCCGGTGAAATAAATGTCTCCAAACAAACTTAAGACCCTTTTTATGGAGGCTATTCCTTATTGGTCCTTTCGGGAGGAGGCGATATTCTCAAAAAGTTTGTTATGTTTTGCAATATTTAGACTTCAAAATATAACTTTTTTTTAATAACTTAATTTATTCAGAGAAATTGCACATAATATAATGTATAAATAAACATTGTAGTTTAAAATTAGTTCCCTAAATATAAAAAGTTATTCATCACTATTAAAACAAAACACAATACATCAGATAATAACAACAATTATAAAAACTATTCTTTAAAAAGTTAAATTCAAATAAAAGTAATAAAACATTGTATAATGAATATTGTACAATAAATAGAACTTTTGGAAATATTTTGTGAAGAGACGGAATGTCTCACATTATTATTCAATTATATAAGTATTATGTTTAAGTATATTTATTAACTAACTAATACTAATTTTATCTATGATTTGAAAGATCAAAATTAAAATAATTTTTACTATTTTGCATTTTTGGTAGTTTTATAAACTCTAAGCATATGACAATACCAACTATTTTCGTATTTTCTTGTTTGTTTATTAATGATATTTATAATCTTTAGTGATCCCCTATAATTATATATGATTAACTTTTTAACAAATATATATTTATTATCTTTTAAAGTTTTCTGGTATGTCAAAGATTTTTTTTTCTTTCGATTAAGACTTTTAATTTATCATCATCAACAAACCGTGTAGATAGAATACACATAAGACAATACGATAATAAATAAAAACATAAAACTAGGCAGTTTTTTTGCTTTGCCTATATGGTTCGATAGAATTGCATCCGACAGGATATAAATAAGATTTATAGCATTAAAATTAGTCTACCCGGCCTTCGATCTTATTCATGAGGTAGACCAAAAATGACCATCCCCTCTCGGGATTCGAACCTGCGTCACCAACATGGCAAAGTACTATTTTCTGCACTATAAGGCCTTATAAGACGCGCCTTCAATAAATGACATATTTTAAAACTTTTTCCATATATAGGCGCACCACATTATAAGCGCTACAGTAGACGTTGGGGTTACGTTATGCAAACACCTGATTGTAAGATCTGTTGTGACTCAATATTGATCCATATATAAGGCGCAAGTTCAGTTTTTTGAAAAAATGAAGGCTCCGAGGTGCGCCTTATAGTGGGAAAAATACGGTAATTAGATGTATGACGAAACACAAATATACGTGTTATACTTTGAAATAGTTGCCTTTTGCCGTTAAGTTTATAATTATTATATTTGATATATATGCTTACAATATATATATATATAAAGAACTATTTCAAACTCTCTACTCTACCTTTATAACTTCATTAGTGAGTAGGATATATAAAAACTCAACTTACTGAAGTAAAAACGAATTTTCTTTCAGACATAAAGAACAAAAAGTATTAATTAATTATAACTGTTTGCACTTTTTCAATTTATGTGAAAAAGGATATATATATATATATATATATATATATATATAATTAACTCGATATTGTTTCAAAATTATTATTTGTCTTTTGAAAATGTAGAAATAAAATATCTCCTTTTTTGTCAAACAATACATATGGAGTATATATGCATATGTAGGCATATAAGATATAGATTTCTTTCAATGGGGATCTTAATTATGACTCTTTTATCTTTATGCCTGCCTTTATCACCCAATAAATAATAATAACAGTATAATAGTAGAAATCAATGAATGGGTCTCAATTACAATAGATAATAATAAGCCTGACATGAAGAAAGGATGTCAAGTTCTTTAAGTGGTTCTTGTCAAAGAAAAGAAAAAAGATTTTTTTTTTGGTTTTATTAGCTGTTAAGAGCGATTGACACATATATATATATATATTTACTTACCTATCGTCAACGGCGAACGTGTTAGCATTGACACCTATCATGAATGGTCAAAACATTCCTGATGGTTGGGGGATGCCTTGTCTTGATAATGAAAAAACAAAAGAATGATGGTTAAATATGATAAAAAAGCAAATATAGAAAATAAAAATCGATTAATATTTTGTTAATTTTTATACTATAATTTTTGACTCATTTTTTATATATGTAAAAGAAAACTTCTCAGCTGCTAGACGACGTAGAAATCTTATTTTTTCTTTGTTTTTATTGCATATTTTTTTGCTAACTTTAAAATAACAGAATTTTATAATCCCAGCTACGTTCAAAATTGAGATTTTAGTAAATAGTACCTAACTACCAAAGTGGGTCATTTGCAACTCCTTTTTAATATAAAACGTACAACCTTGTCAACACATCCTTCTGATATTTTAATAGAACATTTCGAATGTTGATAAAATAATCTCAATTACTCCGAATTGTATCTTAAAAAATCATCAAATAACAATTTTAGATATTTTAAAATTTCTACCACAGATATGCACTCTAATAAAAAAATGTTTTGATGTCTCACGCGAATCCTCTTTTTTCTTTTATACTGGACCGTACAAGAAGAGATTAATTTTATAACCTCCGCCGAAGGAGGTATTGTTTTCACTGACGTTTGTTGGTTTGTTGGTTTGTCAGCAGGATAACTCAAAAAGTACTGAACGGATTCAAATGAAACTTTGTGGAGTTGTTGGAAATGCCAAAAGTAACAAGTGATTAAATTTTGGCATCTCTAAGTACTTTTTTAATATGCAAAATGAGCAAAATACTACTACTAATAATAATGAAATGGGGTCTCTATTCAGGGAGTAGGAAAGAACAAACGCTTAAAAATATCCATTGACGTAATATTGTTCATTATCAGCTAAGGACTACGTCACTGGGTGCCTAAACTTCTTTCTCTTCCCGTCTTCCTCTTAATATAATATTAAATAAAATATAACGCTAATATTAAGAGCATGATGGAGAAAAGAAAGGAGTTTAAACATCCAGTGACGTATTTCTGAATTGACTAATAAATAGTATGACGTCAATGGATTTTTTTTAGGATGGCTCTCTCCTCACTTATTATTCACCAAAAACAACTACTTATGTAGACATATATGATTGGATTGTAATTCTGTTAAGTGATTCATTAGGTGGGGATCGGCGGAGGTTTGCACTCTCTGAGTGTATATATGCCTCTAGTTACTATTAAAACTAAATATTTTACGTATAAAATGAGATCTACTCAAGTTCCTTTACTAATTTGTTTCCTTCTGTGATTGATTATATTGTTCATAAAACGACGTTTTAATGTATTTTGTGTAATTATAAGGTATAATCTCATATGAATAATGTTTTACCTTGGTAAAAAAAATAATATCAATGCGTAAAAATACATAATATTTTTTTCTAACTATAATAATAAAATGCCGATTCTATGGAATATAAATATATATTTACAAATATATATATATATATTAAGCCTCGGAGCTAAAAAATTATTATATTAAATATAGTATGTTTTTCTTCCAAATAAGCAAATCAGGGACAAAAAAATGGTTCGTGCAAACTTACCAAGTAACCTGGGTTTTTTTCGTAGAAAAATAAGAGTTAATAATATATATATATTATTATGAAATAAAGAGATAAATTTAATGTTCCCCCAAGTATAATCAGCTGGCTTTATACAATTAATATTAATCATACGTGACATTGGAGAAGTAAATTCAAAGGAATCACAAAAATATGAACATTGCCCTTGAAGGTGAGACAATTAGTTGTTGTATGATTTATTACGGAGCTAATATAGCCCTAGCCTTCATGGCTACTAATATAAAAAAGATAATCTTTATATACAAACAAATAATTATACAATAATATAATAAAATATTAGTTTTTTTTTTTTTCAATTTTTATAATTACATTAAACTTAAGGATCTAGACAACCCTGCCATTGACTTTGCATTTTAGTATTTTTAAGGATACACGTATTCTTTCTGAACTGCTGTTATATTATCAAGGTGATACTTCATAATTACAACACGTCATCTCCTTTTTTATATGATTCTCTCTCCTTATAACCGATCACACATTTAACTAGAGGCATATATACACTCAGAGAGTGCAAACCTCCGCCGTCACGGGGTCCTTATGAACCTTCCAAGGCGGATTTTTCACGACTGGGCGGCGTAGAGGGACGGGGAGGGTTCCCCTCGACGGAAATCCGAGAGAAAGACGTTCCCGGCACCCAATTCACAGCACAGCGACATCTATTGGCAGAGTAGGCTAACTTGAAATATTTATTAGTATTTAGCTCATTTTGCATCTTAATTCTGCTCTCAGAGATGCCAAAATTTAATCACTTGTTCCTTTTGACATTTCCAACAACTCAACAAAGTTTCATCCGAATCCGTTCTGCACTTTTTGAGTTATCCTGCTGACAAACAACCAACCAACCAACAAACCAACGCCAGTGAAAACAATACCTCCTTCGGCGGAGGTAATAAATCCATTTTTTTATCCATAAGACAATATCTTCTTCCTCATAAGACGCACACATTTAGCATCATTGAACTCTAAAGGCAACACTTTTTCAACAAAGATTAGAAGTCCATTCCGGGTCTCATAGACCATTCAAGAATAGATTTCCTTATATTTATTATGGCTTCTCTACGTCTTGATAACATACAATTTTATACAACACCACCACAATATAGTAGTACACAGTAAAGTATCTATTTACTTTAGAAGATCCGCAACTTTATCGCTCTATCCCCTTTCTCTGCATAATCTTTTATTGGACAAAAACTTCTTTCTTTTCTATGCGTGGTTGTGTTAAATGAATATACACACTACACACACACACGTTCAAACACATCCATAAATACCACTCTTTATATCAAATAAAACGAGGCAGAAAAAAGGATATGAATATTATCATTATTATTATACGACTAATAATACTAATAATTGTAATGGAATAACGCTAAAGTGTGTGTATTTTTTCTTCTTTTTTCTTTTGCTGCTCCCCTTTTGAATTATCTTCTCTAAGCAGCTATATATCCATTAGAGCAGAGAGCCATGAAAGCGCCACTAATTTTTTTTTGGTTGGTTGGTATGGTGCTTCCGGTTGCAAGGCTGTTGAATCTCTGAATGGGGAGAGAATAGCTGGTAGGGTGTTATTTTTATATATAGTGATGCATTCTTTTTAGTTGTTAGGTTGCAAAATGTAACATTTTTTTAATGATATATATGTAAATATATTTAAAAATAATAAATTGTAACATTTTTATTTTTAATATATGTAATCGAATGATAAGGATCCGTTGAGAATGGGAGATACACGACTTTATTTCAATAGGAGAAAAACAACAATGACAAATCAAGGTCAGCTTAGCAGCTGCCTGGTCAAAATAAACATCATAAAAATAGTGATGCACTGAAGCGCTACAGTATTCCCCCCCAATGTTTTACGAAGTTAAGCATGATATCTTATAGGGAACTTGACCTGGCGACCAGAAGAAGTTGTTGTGATGGCGGGGCTTTGTAGAGTTGTTGGCAAGGTCTCTGAAGGTAGGAAAGCCGGCTTAACCCTATCGATGCTGACGGTTTCTTGGGTTCCATCCTTGTCGATCTTTAAGGTTTTGTCAGTGCGGTCCACCACTTTGAACGGACCTCTATAAGGAGGGTCTAGAGCTTTACCAATCGGGGGCGAACGAAGAAAAATATGAGTTGCCTCCTTCAATTCCCGAGGAATAAACCAAGGGCGATGTTGGTCTCTTGTATCCGTCGGTGCTATCCTTGACATAGTCAGTTGTAATCGTTCGGCAAAATTGGAGACATCCGCAACAGACTTTGTTGAAGTTTTTCCAAAGAATTGACTAGGAAGACGAAGAGATGTTCCATATACGAGTTGACTGGGAGCGTACCCAATGTCTTCCTTTAGCGCTGATCGCATGCCTAATAAAACGTGGGGTAAAGCTTCGAGCCAATTACTATTCGCTGCTCGTAGTGATGCCTTTAATTGCCGATGCATGCGCTCCACCATGCCATTTGCTGCGGGGTGATATGCAGTTGTCTTAAAATGTTGGCAGCCCATGAGAAGATTGAGCTTTTTGAAAAGATTAGATTCAAATTGGCGTCCACGGTCCGTCGTTATCTTGACTGGGGCACCATAACGGCTATACCACCCTTCCAAAAATGTCCTTGCGACTGTTTCAGCACTCATGTCCTCCATTTGCAAAGCTTCAGGCCACCTGGTGAATCTATCCACTATTGTGAGCAAGTATTTAAAACCGCGTGTGACTGGAAAAGGGCCAACTATGTCCACATGAATCTCCGAAAATCTCTCACCGGTTTGGCGAAAGCTCCCTATTGGCGACTTGGTGTGCCGTGAGAGCTTGGCCCGTTGACAATGCAAGCATTCCTTGCACCATTGTCGTATGTTTTTCTTCATGGAAGGCCAAACAAAACGATCGGTGACTAGCTTGATTGTTGGTGATGCTCCCGGGTGCGAAAGGCTGTGGAGAGATTCGAAGGCGTTCCGTCTCATTTTTGAAGGGACAAAAGGGCGAGCCGTGCCAGTGGAGACGTCACATATGATGTTTGTAGTGCTTGAAACACATGGAAGTCGCTGGAACTTGAGTGATGTGTCATTCGAAGCCTGTAGTGATAAAAGCTCCTCATCATCTCGTTGAAGCTCCGCCAGAGCCTCCATGTCAAATTTTGACACTGCATTGAGCGCAGGTCTCGAAAGTGCATCCGCAACCTTGTTCTCAGCCCCTCCAACATGACGAATGTCACTAGTGAACTCTGAAATGTAGGTAAGATGTCGTATTTCACGAGGTAATTTTTTATCGGATGAGGATTTAAGGGCAAAGGTTAATGGCTTGTGATCTGTTAGGACGAAAAATTCCCTCCCTTCGATGAAATAGCGGAAATGTTTGATCGCCAGATATATTGCTAGTAGCTCACGTCCAAAAGTGCTATACTTAGTTTCGGGTGGTTTGAGCTTTTTTGAAAAGAATGCCAAAGGTTGCAATCCATTTGGTGTGTCTTGTTGTAAGACAGCACCAACTGCAATATCAGAAGCATCAACCATAATGTTAAGTGGGGCAGAAGAGCACGGGTGAGCTAGAAGAGTAGCATCAGTGATGGCTTTCTTCGCGCTATTAAATGCGGAGATGGCATCAGCAGACCAAGTCAGAGTTAAATTCCTTTCTTTGTGTCCTCCCAACATACAATACAACGGATTCAATATCTTTGCACAGTCCTTGAGGAATCTATGATAAAAAGTTAGCATTCCGATAAACTCTCGCAGTTGACGTAGAGATGAAGGACGGGGAAAATCGACAATTGCTTGCACTGTATCCTGCACTGGCCTGATTCCTTCGTGGTCTATGACATGTCCCAAGAAAACTATTGATTTCTTGCCGAGTTCACATTTGTCAGGATTTGTTATCAAACCGTATTGATGGAGGCGCTCAAAAAGTTTTTTGAGATCTTCCCTATGTTGTGACTCTGAATTGCTGGCGACTAAAATATCATCCAAATATACGTAACAGAAATCAAGTCCAAATAATACATGATCAATAAACCTTTGGAAAGTCTGAGCTGCGTTGCGGAGTCCAAATGGCATACGGATGAACTCAAACATGCCAAAAGGTGTGGTAACAGCCGTCTTGGGGATATCGTCTTCTAGGACAGGGATGTGGTGATATGCTCGAACTAAGTCAACTTTGGAAAATATAGATGAACCTCGTAGACGCGCGGTAAAGTCCTGAATGTGGGGGATCGGATATCGATCTGGAATTGTACAAGCATTCAAGGCTCGATAATCTCCACAAGGTCTCCAGTCTCCATTTTTCTTGGGAACCATGTGCAGAGGAGAGGAATAAGGACTTGAAGACGGACGGATAATCCCCAATTCGAGCATGTGGTTAAACTCGTCTCTCGCTGCTTTAAGTTTGTCGGGAGGAAGTCTTCTAGCTTTGGCGTGAACTGGTGGACCTTTCGTCTCTATATGATGATATATGTCGTGCGTGCAAGCTGTATTGAAATTTGCTGGAACCATTAGAGAAGGGAATTTCTTAAAAATGTTGTGGAAAGGGTCAGAGGATATTGGAATAGTGGTTAAATTTATTGATGAAAGGGAAGTGGGTATCCCTACAGCTGCTAATTTTGTTATGCCATCAATCAGCTTGGCCCGTCGAATGTCTGGCATTAAGTCAAAATAGCTGAGGAAATCTGCGCCTATAATAGAATGGCTGACATTAGCGATGACAAATATCCATCTAAATGTACGCCGAAGGCCCAAATCCAAGGTGACCGAACGTTGGCCATACGTTGCTATGGGTGTGGCGTTAGCTGCTGTTAGTGTGTATCCTCTAGATTGTTGCCGGTCTTTGAAAGAAGCCTTTATAACGCTTATTTCAGCTCCAGTGTCTACAAGAAATTGTTGCTTCGTATTTCTGTCACTGATAAAGAAAAGACGACTACCGGTTGAAGGAGGGATGTGTGTCGCCATTACATCACTCCTTTGGAGTTTCCCTGCCAAGTGCAAGGACTTACGCATCTATTTGCCTTTTGTCTAAAACGATTATGAAAGTAACACAGTCCCGAAGAGTTATTTCTATTACGGGATCCACTCCTACTGGGTCGACGCCCATTATTAAGGGCAAGGTTCCTGATTGCTTCCTCTAAGCTCGATATTCTCCTTTCAAGCTGTTGGAGACCCGTAGGAGGAGATGCGCCAACCTGCGAGACACTAGGGCAAGAAACCTCCATTATCTTATCGGCCAAGACAGCCAACTCATCCAAACCTGCCGTTGACGTAGTAACCACTGCAGCCACAGTAGTAGGGAGGCGTTGGATGAAAAGGGTTTTTAAAATGCTATCATCCACTGCAGCCGTGCCTATTAGCTGTCGCATGCGACGTAAGAGTTGAGATGGCTTCCTGTCTCCCAGTTCCTCGGTCAACAAGAGCTGTTGAAGTCGACGTTGTTCCGACGCCGACAGCCTCTCAATAAGTGCGTTCTTCAAAGCCTCAAATGGGTCCCTAGACGGAGGATTGATTATTAGATCCCTAGCCTCCGTAGCCACTTCTAGACTTAGGGCTCCCACCACATGATTAAATTTAGACTCTGAAGAGGTAATTCTCTTCGATTTAAAAAGAGCTTCTACTTGCCCAAACCACATTTGGGGGTCGCTGACCCAGAACTCCGGGAGTCGGACTTGTGTAACAGATGAAATGTCCGAGGAGTTGAAA
This sequence comes from Caligus rogercresseyi, assembly GCA_013387185.1. NCBI lineage: Eukaryota > Metazoa > Arthropoda > Copepoda > Siphonostomatoida > Caligidae > Caligus > Caligus rogercresseyi. The sequence goes on from CP045906.1 coordinate 879,912, forward strand.
GGCGGGTTCCGTTCCGGGTGTGTTTGCGCCGGAGTAGTGAAGATGTCCCTGGAGTGATGAGGCTCCCCGGAAGATCCTGTTGAGGGCTCCTTCGTCGGGATGGTTTGATTCCTACTCTCCAAATCGTGCTTTGCGTCTTCCATCCTGACCTGGCTGCGTGTTTTTTTTCTGAAGGGGTCACCAATGTAATCGAATGATAAGGATCCGTTGAGAATGGGAGATACACGACTTTATTTCAATAGGAGAAAAACAACAATGACAAATCAAGGTCAGCTTAGCAGCTGCCTGGTCAAAATAAACATCATAAAAATAGTGATGCACTGAAGCGCTACATATATCTCATATGAAGTTATAAAAAGTCATTTTTGTAATAAATAAAAAGTTTAACCAAAATGTATTCACAATAATGTGATAAAACAAGATGTTCTCTTTAAGAAACATGGATATATTTTATCCAGATCGAGACAAGTGTATTAAAAGTATGTAATTACCTTTTATAATAATAAAAGGTTGCTTATAGGATAATTTTATATAAATCTATATAGGCTACTAAATAACGTAAACTTTCTAAATATATAATTGTATTATATATTGATATTTGATATCAAATCATTATTTAAAAAGTCTTCTGAAGGGTTTTTATAATGTATACAATATTCATACCAAATAGTTAAGGAGCTTTTTTATTATTTAATTAATATTTTGTGAAACTGTTTCCAATTAAGTTTATGTTTTGCAAAGTTAATTTTTAACCCACTTTTGCTATTTATTGTTCTAAAATATTAAAACTTCTAATAGTTCACTGTTGAGTATTCCCTGATTCCGTGTCTTGATACACGTCTCGTATATAAATGTAAATATAGAAGAAACAAATACACTAAATTAAGTTTGTAGAGTTGATATTAGTTTTCTTGTTTCTGTTTAACAATATACATGTTTTGTTTTTTTGTTATTTGCTCTCTCTCATTCTCATGATCTCTTGATTTTACGTATTTAAAGAGTAACTAATGTAGATACACATGTGGAAACACAAAAATAAATAAAACAATGATCCCCATATTCTGTAAATTCTATTGAAAAGGAAGTGGCTCAAAAAGTTATTGAAAAATTTTATTTTTATTTTTTGTTAAATATTTACATTTTCACGGAAAATTATAATATTTTTTAACATAATATATAAGAAAATTTTCCGGGGGTGATACACTTAATAGTAGCTTAAAAGTAAAGTGACCAGGAGATACAATGAGGCAAAACATAGTTTTTTGTAGTCTCTTTGATGGTTTCTCTGCTCTAATTTCTTTAAAGAGTTATTATTTATCCAAATCAAACATGAATAAATGTAATAAAGTATTTACGATTTCCCTGCCTTCAATTTAAAGGAAATAAAATAATGCATTAAGTAAATTTGTAGATTCTTATAGGTTGTCAATTTCTCGACAGTTTTCAAGATAATTTGCTTTGTCATTAAGAATAATGGGCCATCAGAGCGTTTGTGATTTATAAAGATGATTTTGATTCCTTGTACACGTCCTTCATCTAAAAAGTAATATAGAAATGCATTTAACTAGGAATATCTTGGAATAAATAATGTAGAATTAATCTCATGTAAGTTTATTGAATGTATGATATCATATGTATAAAATGTTGTTCTAACATAAATAAATATATTTATATATATATACTCAAAACAATGTAAAAAATACATTACAGTCAATAATTATTCTCAATAATTCACTTAATAACATCAATATTTCTTGCTTAACTTACAAAAGTGGATTCGTAATTATGAGCCATTCAAAGCCCTTATGAGCCTTCCGAGGCGGATTTTTCACGACTGGGGTGGCGTAGAGGGACGGGGAGGGTTCCCCTCGACGGAAATTTCGAGAGGAAGACGTTCCCGGCACCCGATTTCACAGCACAGCGACATCTATTGGCAGAGTAGGCTAACTTGAAATATTTATTAGTATTTAGCTCATTTTGCATCTTCAAGAAGCACTCAGAGATGCCAAATTTAATCACTTGTTTCTTTTGGCATTTCCAACAACTCCACAAAGTTTCATTCGAATCCGTTGCGTACTTTTTGTGTTATCCTGCTGACAAACAAACCAACCAACCAACAAACCAACGCCAGTGAAAGCAACACCTCCTTCGGCGGAGGTAATAATATTATTATAAATTGTTTTAGCATAATCACCTTTTTACAAAAGTATATTTCATTTTTAATTCATACACAAGGCTAATGAGTTCATTCCGTTAAAAAAACACAGAACACACTTTTAGCAACCATTCCATCTATTCATCATGCATTCAAAAGCGATCATTATCAAGTAAAGCCCTCAAGATAATTGTTTCTATTAGTTTTATGGATAAAATGCACACACACACACACACTTTATCTGAATGGTTTTTTATTTAAATTACAATATAAAATGCATTAAAGCTCTTTTTATAATTTAAATTACAAAATAGTTTCTATAGTCAAATATGAGGCAGATACATTATTTGTAGGGCTGTATTTTGTGAACATTGTATAATATAAGTATTCATACTAAATGAGAAGCAATTATCATCATTTATATTAACTCAACTAACTCGTTTCGTGCAATAGTGATATATTTCACGAATTTATTTATCGATATATATAAATATATATATATTCGATCGTGTCTAATGTCCTTAATTTCAATGCTTTTTTCAAACAATCTGCCGCAAATGAAAGTATGATTGCAAGGATTTCATATCAGTTTTTATTTTTTATGTACATCCAAATTCAACAATACATTTAAGTTTTGAAATAGTCATTTCTTATGGAAAATACCCCAAAAATGAACATTTTGAAACTTTATTATCTGGTTTGATTTTGAATGTACATAAAAAATTGGAATCCTTGCGAGCATACTTACATTTTGCGGCAATTTTTTTGAAAATAGTATTGAAATTAAGGACATTAGACGCGATCAAATGGTGGGAAAAAATACAACATAAGTTCACAAAATAACTTTTGGACCCGTTGAGCGGACACTACCCATTATTCGATTTCGTTTAATCTTTCACAAGATGATTTCTATGCACTAAAGTAAAATCCTAGGGGGAGCCCGACTCCCAAATCCAAAAAACGTGAAATATGAATCACCCTAATATTTATATAATTGATAATGATTTGAATAATTAACCGAATTTTTTTTAACGTTCAATTTATATAGAATATATATTAACTTTGTCATATATTTGTAGTCTCAGAATAAAATTCGTTTTTTAATGTATATATGAAATTGTAAAGCCATTCAGCTATACATTATTTTACCATTTTTCTTGTACAAAAAAAGTGCTCTTATTAAAATTAAGACTTTGTTATGAATCCATATATGATATAAAGTAATATATTTTCAAAGTATATACAGCAGAGAAATTTCCATTAAAGATGAGCCCATTATAACGGAATAATAATAATATGAGTCTATAGAATTTAAAATATAATTGATTTTTATCTTTTTGCCCAAAGGGTAGGAAAGATATGCAAAATCAAATAGAGTCTTTTTTCTATTTATTGTTACATATATTCTTTTATAAAGCTTATTTAATCTAAAATATTATCATATTATTGTCATTAAAATAGGTATATATTTATAATTGAATTAATGTATGAAAGGGTTTGTATATTTAAAATTTAATAATATATATATATTTTTATTTGGGCTGTTCTTATTTTTCAAATGTTTGAAATGTTAGCAACATTGTGGATTTTCTGTTTCTTGGTGATAAAAGAAGACGACAAACAAAGTTTGAACAAAATCGGTCAACATTACGAGGTCGAGCAACGAGGTCAAAGTTTTAAAAATTTAGTAAAAATATAGTTTTCCGCCAATTTCTTAAAATGGTGGACGTTACAGACTTCAATAATAATTATTAATTTAAAGGAAATCTAATTTACTAACAGACGTATGTTCGACGTTTTTTAATAAAACAAAGTTTTCAGTAAAAACAAAGAAAAAATGGAGTGTGTATTGTTAGCATATTTCATAGCTTTTTTGTATCAATTAACTTCACTCGCCTGTAGAAGATGACTTGTTCGCTTCAGAGTAAAATAGTATTTTTAAATTTAGTAAAACTTTAGATGATATATCCAAAAATGACCTTGGTTGCATTCTATCAATTCAGAATTCAGTACAATCTGAGTATACATCATATGATTCAGAGCCTGTATTGACCTATAAGAAATCGATGATGTAAAAAATAAATAATCATGTGTGTCTTAGATTTGCGTCAAGGTATCCTCTCAAAATTTTACTTTGTCTCTGACGCATTTATAATCCATTATATGCGTCATTTTGTTCGCTAGATATGCTTTTTTAATGTACATATAACTCTCTACTTGTTAAATTGACATGATTTAGTATACCAAAATATTAAACTGGCTTACCAAACTTTCATTTGATATGTTTGGTGTTCTAAAAATCTCTATACTTTAAGAGATATAAGCAAATACATTTTTGCACGTACTCTCCCCAAAAAATTGATCTTTTGATATGAGAATATACAATTAACACTTGGTAACTGCTGTTACGGTTAGCTGGATAGAAAGATAAAGAAAAAAAGAAGGGAGAGAAGTGAGGCAAAATACTCTCTCCCTTCTTTTTTTAACAGCAGTTACCAAGTGGTAATTGTATATTCTCATATCAAAAGATCAATTTTATGGGAGAGTACGTGCAAAATGTATATGTTACTAACATTTCAAACATTTGAAATAAGAACAGCCCTAATATATATATATATATATATACACGTATTTTCTGCACTATTTGGCGCAACTCGGAGCCTTCATTTTTCCCAAAACTGAACATGCGCCTTATAATCTAGTGCGCCTTATATATGGATCAATTTTGAGTCATAACAGATCTTACATGTATAACGTATATGCCTAACGTACCCCAACGTCTACTATAGCGCCTTATAATGCGGTGCGCCTTATATATGAAAAAAGTTTAAAAATTTGTCATGTGGTGAGAGTTATAGTGCAGAAAATACGGTATATACATATATAAACTTCAGAAAAAATTATGAAAGTTGAATGATAATCATTTATGTCAGCTTTGGCGTTCATTCATATCAATAAAAGTGCCTTGTTTTTGACATTATTGAAGGAAAAGATAAATTCCATTTTAATATATATTGTAAACTTTACACAAAGAACAGAAGAAACATATTTTTTGTCTTTTGACTTTATATATTAAATAAAATTTATATTGAACATATTATTTAATAAATATATACAAGTATGCGTTTGAAATACAAAGATAATGTTTTTACTTTTGTAGGAATGAGGAAAATAATTACTATACAAAAACTTATTGTTTATTTCTATTTTAATAAAAATTTATGTTTTAATTTAATTTACATGTAGCTTCAGATATGCCAATCAAAACATTATAAGTACAATTATGTTGTTATATATTTTTACAATTTTTATATTAAAGTTTTATTTATTTTAGTTAATTTCGGCTCAATTAGGATAAAAAAATTGTGTAGTTGGAAAGTGTTAATTATCTAAATGATCAGTTTTAAATGTTTAATTAAATATAAAAAGTAATATTTTAGTAATTTTTTCAGGTGAATTAAGTTATATTTAAGGCTAACATTGGTTTTGGTGGTTTAAATAAAGTCTGGACCCGGACCATAAGTCGAAAGCTTTTTAAAAATATATGGTTGCTTGAAATATCATATCGTTATATGTAGTTCTTGTTTTATGAATGTTATGTTTATCGTATTATTATTATAATCCGGTTAATTATTTAATGACACACAATTTTATACAAATCATTGAAAGAGTCAAAATATCATACTTAATGCCTTGAATATAAGCACTAACATTTGATTTTTGAAAACATAGAGAGCCATGAAAATAAACCGTCTTACTTAAATGATAGTTCCTTTGGGTGCCCGGGATTTAAAGAGAGTTCAAGTTGATTAAAATACAGTAAAGAAAACTGTATTTATTTTATGCTATTCAAAAAACTATTTTTTATTTAATGCTTCACTTACTATCAAAAGTACTACTTAAAGAATCCTTCATTGTCTGGCAATGCAACTACTTATTATGTATGGAGGGCCCATTCATACAATATTCGCCTTACTGCGCTCAAAGGGTTATGCTCAATTAGATAACTCATTTTACATATGCATGTATGCAGTTTCAAAAAGTCTTTATATTTAATATGTGAAGGATTATGGATTGAATAGGAAGTCTTGATATCTCAATGGCCGTCCATATGTTCAAATAAAAAAATGGCTTACGTTAGTTGCCAATATAATAATATATATATCCAATTATAATTTTTTTTGAAAGGAAATACTCTTTTCTAAAAAAACGTCGTCACTTATTTTTTTTGAAAATTCTTTTCAAAAGAAAACGTTGTCACTAATTTTTTTCAATATTTTTTCTAAAAAAAGTCGCCACTTAGAATGTCGAAGGAACGAAAATTTATATTAATTCCCGGCCCGGCTTGAAAAATTTAAGTCCTGGCCCGGCTCCCGGCGAAAAAAAGTGTCCCGATCGTTACCTATATATATATATATATCAGACTTGTTGACGTTCATGAAAAATTGTCGTTCGTCGTTCACCAAAAGTTATTTTTCGTCGTTCATTGTTATTTTTAAATTGAATCGTTCGTCGTTCATCGTTCGTTTGTCGTTCGTTATTTTGAAAAAATTGACGACGTTGTTTGAAAAAGAAATTTTTACCATGAAAATGAAAAATCTTTGTCTTTTTTTTGGCGCCAAAAACGAACGACGAACGATAATGATTTTTCCTTATCGTTTTTCATAAACTTTGTCGTTCATCGTTCGCGAACGACAACAAATGAACGATAAATCAATAAGTGATATATATATATATATATTGTTATCTTTTAATTAATATTCTTGATTTTAATTAAAAACATAAATAAAGCTTTGATTTCATATAGCAAACACATATCAAATGTGATGTGTCTTACCAAATATTTCATATAAAAAGCATCTTTTTATATAAACAAATGCACATATGCTGGCTCAAGATTATAATTGTATCCTAAAAATATACTTTTTATGGCTTCTGTTATGCTTTGATATTAATATAATTTGTTTTTATTTTCCTTCTCCAGTAAGGATCCCTATTGCATGGTTGGAGAATGCGACTCAGTTTATTGTAATCACAGATGTTGACAAGTTCGTATTATGCAATTTGTTTATATTATTTCTTATATAAATTACCCAATTAGGCCTTTATATATATGTATATATATATATATATATATATAAATATAATTTAAAAATATAATATTATAATTTTGTCATCCATAACAAAAACACAATTAAAAACAAAGGCCACAATTAACTGATTCATTGTTTCTCGTAATACAAATAAGTAAACTTTTTGTTGCATATTTATTTGAAGCATATATATATATAATGAACCATATATACATATATTTGCATGCCCCAAAAAAGTGTTGATGCGTATTTGGGGGGACTGTTTATATATGGACATGTCAATCAATGAAAGGCCTCAATATATTTGATATAATTCCACATATAGCTGTATGAATGTGTCCTTTTTCGCCTATCAATAAGACGTAGGCGTGTTGAAACAGCCCATCACTTTTGTGTACATATATAATCGCATACATTTTATCTCAATGCATTTTTTCTTAAAAAACATTTCACTTATTTGAATGTATCAATTATTTTAAAGCTTATTCAAAATATGTGTTTTTGCAAAAATAAATGTTTTTTCTTGTTAAATTTGACTTTATTGTTCACTGTTTTGAAGCATGAGTTTTTTAAACGACAAGCCATGGTCGAGTGACTCTTTGTAAAAAAATATTACTTAATATGTCGCCTTTGTAATAAAACTTTTATAATATTAGGAAAAAATGACAAAGAAAATACAGCGTAGGATGAAATGGCCCAGGATAGAAAAAAGGCCGAAAAAAATATATTTCCCATCTTATAACAACAACTAAGAAAACTATTTTATTATAATTACAATAATATACATTATTATTTTGCTAATATTTACGCAATTTATATTAAGAAAATTGTTTGTACAATATTTAGTGGTATTCCACTCAAATAGTAGCCTTACCATGTATTTGGGCCATTTTTTCCATGTGTCATCATTTTCATTTTCTATCCTGTGTAATTTCTTCCTGGTCCACTATTTTCTAGGCCGTAGGTTCCTTATCCATATCTTCTGGACACCAACTTTTTTTATTACAATAATTGAGACAAATAAAGCAGTGAATAGAATAGAATATTTATTATAGAGTCTTACGAACGAAGGATGATGATGTTTCTCTCTTTAAACATATAAAATAATATGATCCTTAGATCCTACATATATTGAGGTCATTGTGCATCTTTTGTGTTTTTTTCGCCCACGAAACTATATAATAACTGGACGCATAATAGACTGAATAAAAATAAGGGAAAAACGAATGTCGGAGGCAACAGCTGATTAAACAAAAAAGGAGAGAAGTGAGAAACTATTTTATTTTCTTAAATATATAAATAAAAACATTGATACAAGGATATGAAACAAGATTAAAAGCTTTTCAAAGAATCAACAAGGCCTGACGTCATCAATGGTTGTTGATGATTACTCTTCTTTTATTCCATTGTCTTCTATATCAATGTTAGATAGTATTTTCATTATTTATGGCAGCCATTTTAACTACATACTGACGTCATAATGCTGGTGATTGTATGTTTCTTCTCAGTTAATTAATGTATCTCTGCATTTCTCCACTTCTTAATATTTTACAAATAAACTTTACAATCAAGGAAAGGCAAATATCCATTTTTTTTCTCTGTATGATTGCATCGATTTCAAGAATGACGTTTGTTGATTTTCATCAGCTGGCTCCCATCAGTTGTTCTTGTAAAAAAAACCATTCCCCTACTTATGTCTACATATATTGCTTGCAGTTATTTTATGTCCGATGGTCATCATATCGAAAATTGAAAATAGATTGATATTTTGTAACAACACTAACACAAGCAACTATTTTTTACTTTAAAGAAGTAATACG
>CP045906.1:895053-922909 GCA_013387185.1 Caligus rogercresseyi
ATAGTATATGTAATCGAATGATAAGGATCCGTTGAGAATGGGAGATACACGACTTTATTTCAATAGGAGAAAAACAACAATGACAAATCATGGTCAGCTTAGCAGCTGCCTGGTCAAAATAAACATCATAAAAATAGTGATGCACTGAAGCGCTACAGTATTCCCCCCCAATGTTTTACGAAGTTAAGCATGATATCTTATAGGGAACTTGACCTGGCGACCAGAAGAAGTTGTTGTGATGGCGGGGCTTTGTAGAGTTGTTGGCAAGGTCTCTGAAGGTAGGAAAGCCGGCTTAACCCTATCGATGCTGACGGTTTCTTGGGTTCCATCCTTGTCGATCTTTAAGGTTTTGTCAGTGCGGTCCACCACTTTGAACGGACCTCTATAAGGAGGGTCTAGAGCTTTACCAATCGGGGGCGAACGAAGAAAAATATGAGTTGCCTCCTTCAATTCCCGAGGAATAAACCAAGGGCGATGTTGGTCTCTTGTATCCGTCGGTGCTATCCTTGACATAGTCAGTTGTAATCGTTCGGCAAAATTGGAGACATCCGCAACAGACTTTGTTGAAGTTTTTCCAAAGAATTGACTAGGAAGACGAAGAGATGTTCCATATACGAGTTGACTGGGAGCGTACCCAATGTCTTCCTTTAGCGCTGATCGCATGCCTAATAAAACGTGGGGTAAAGCTTCGAGCCAATTACTATTCGCTGCTCGTAGTGATGCCTTTAATTGCCGATGCATGCGCTCCACCATGCCATTTGCTGCGGGGTGATATGCAGTTGTCTTAAAATGTTGGCAGCCCATGAGAAGATTGAGCTTTTTGAAAAGATTAGATTCAAATTGGCGTCCACGGTCCGTCGTTATCTTGACTGGGGCACCATAACGGCTATACCACCCTTCCAAAAATGTCCTTGCGACTGTTTCAGCACTCATGTCCTCCATTTGCAAAGCTTCAGGCCACCTGGTGAATCTATCCACTATTGTGAGCAAGTATTTAAAACCGCGTGTGACTGGAAAAGGGCCAACTATGTCCACATGAATCTCCGAAAATCTCTCACCGGTTTGGCGAAAGCTCCCTATTGGCGACTTGGTGTGCCGTGAGAGCTTGGCCCGTTGACAATGCAAGCATTCCTTGCACCATTGTCGTATGTTTTTCTTCATGGAAGGCCAAACAAAACGATCGGTGACTAGCTTGATTGTTGGTGATGCTCCCGGGTGCGAAAGGCTGTGGAGAGATTCGAAGGCGTTCCGTCTCATTTTTGAAGGGACAAAAGGGCGAGCCGTGCCAGTGGAGACGTCACATATGATGTTTGTAGTGCTTGAAACACATGGAAGTCGCTGGAACTTGAGTGATGTGTCATTCGAAGCCTGTAGTGATAAAAGCTCCTCATCATCTCGTTGAAGCTCCGCCAGAGCCTCCATGTCAAATTTTGACACTGCATTGAGCGCAGGTCTCGAAAGTGCATCCGCAACCTTGTTCTCAGCCCCTCCAACATGACGAATGTCACTAGTGAACTCTGAAATGTAGGTAAGATGTCGTATTTCACGAGGTAATTTTTTATCGGATGAGGATTTAAGGGCAAAGGTTAATGGCTTGTGATCTGTTAGGACGAAAAATTCCCTCCCTTCGATGAAATAGCGGAAATGTTTGATCGCCAGATATATTGCTAGTAGCTCACGTCCAAAAGTGCTATACTTAGTTTCGGGTGGTTTGAGCTTTTTTGAAAAGAATGCCAAAGGTTGCAATCCATTTGGTGTGTCTTGTTGTAAGACAGCACCAACTGCAATATCAGAAGCATCAACCATAATGTTAAGTGGGGCAGAAGAGCACGGGTGAGCTAGAAGAGTAGCATCAGTGATGGCTTTCTTCGCGCTATTAAATGCGGAGATGGCATCAGCAGACCAAGTCAGAGTTAAATTCCTTTCTTTGTGTCCTCCCAACATACAATACAACGGATTCAATATCTTTGCACAGTCCTTGAGGAATCTATGATAAAAAGTTAGCATTCCGATAAACTCTCGCAGTTGACGTAGAGATGAAGGACGGGGAAAATCGACAATTGCTTGCACTGTATCCTGCACTGGCCTGATTCCTTCGTGGTCTATGACATGTCCCAAGAAAACTATTGATTTCTTGCCGAGTTCACATTTGTCAGGATTTGTTATCAAACCGTATTGATGGAGGCGCTCAAAAAGTTTTTTGAGATCTTCCCTATGTTGTGACTCTGAATTGCTGGCGACTAAAATATCATCCAAATATACGTAACAGAAATCAAGTCCAAATAATACATGATCAATAAACCTTTGGAAAGTCTGAGCTGCGTTGCGGAGTCCAAATGGCATACGGATGAACTCAAACATGCCAAAAGGTGTGGTAACAGCCGTCTTGGGGATATCGTCTTCTAGGACAGGGATGTGGTGATATGCTCGAACTAAGTCAACTTTGGAAAATATAGATGAACCTCGTAGACGCGCGGTAAAGTCCTGAATGTGGGGGATCGGATATCGATCTGGAATTGTACAAGCATTCAAGGCTCGATAATCTCCACAAGGTCTCCAGTCTCCATTTTTCTTGGGAACCATGTGCAGAGGAGAGGAATAAGGACTTGAAGACGGACGGATAATCCCCAATTCGAGCATGTGGTTAAACTCGTCTCTCGCTGCTTTAAGTTTGTCGGGAGGAAGTCTTCTAGCTTTGGCGTGAACTGGTGGACCTTTCGTCTCTATATGATGATATATGTCGTGCGTGCAAGCTGTATTGAAATTTGCTGGAACCATTAGAGAAGGGAATTTCTTAAAAATGTTGTGGAAAGGGTCAGAGGATATTGGAATAGTGGTTAAATTTATTGATGAAAGGGAAGTGGGTATCCCTACAGCTGCTAATTTTGTTATGCCATCAATCAGCTTGGCCCGTCGAATGTCTGGCATTAAGTCAAAATAGCTGAGGAAATCTGCGCCTATAATAGAATGGCTGACATTAGCGATGACAAATATCCATCTAAATGTACGCCGAAGGCCCAAATCCAAGGTGACCGAACGTTGGCCATACGTTGCTATGGGTGTGGCGTTAGCTGCTGTTAGTGTGTATCCTCTAGATTGTTGCCGGTCTTTGAAAGAAGCCTTTATAACGCTTATTTCAGCTCCAGTGTCTACAAGAAATTGTTGCTTCGTATTTCTGTCACTGATAAAGAAAAGACGACTACCGGTTGAAGGAGGGATGTGTGTCGCCATTACATCACTCCTTTGGAGTTTCCCTGCCAAGTGCAAGGACTTACGCATCTATTTGCCTTTTGTCTAAAACGATTATGAAAGTAACACAGTCCCGAAGAGTTATTTCTATTACGGGATCCACTCCTACTGGGTCGACGCCCATTATTAAGGGCAAGGTTCCTGATTGCTTCCTCTAAGCTCGATATTCTCCTTTCAAGCTGTTGGAGACCCGTAGGAGGAGATGCGCCAACCTGCGAGACACTAGGGCAAGAAACCTCCATTATCTTATCGGCCAAGACAGCCAACTCATCCAAACCTGCCGTTGACGTAGTAACCACTGCAGCCACAGTAGTAGGGAGGCGTTGGATGAAAAGGGTTTTAAAATGCTATCATCCACTGCAGCCGTGCCTATTAGCTGTCGCATGCGACGTAAGAGTTGAGATGGCTTCCTGTCTCCCAGTTCCTCGGTCAACAAGAGCTGTTGAAGTCGACGTTGTTCCGACGCCGACAGCCTCTCAATAAGTGCGTTCTTCAAAGCCTCAAATGGGTCCCTAGACGGAGGATTGATTATTAGATCCCTAGCCTCCGTAGCCACTTCTAGACTTAGGGCTCCCACCACATGATTAAATTTAGACTCTGAAGAGGTAATTCTCTTCGATTTAAAAAGAGCTTCTACTTGCCCAAACCACATTTGGGGGTCGCTGACCCAGAACTCCGGGAGTCGGACTTGTGTAACAGATGAAATGTCCGAGGAGTTGAAAGGCGGGTTCCGTTCCGGGTGTGTTTGCGCCGGAGTAGTGAAGATGTCCCTGGAGTGATGAGGCTCCCCGGAAGATCCTGTTGAGGGCTCCTTCGTCGGGATGGTTTGATTCCTACTCTCCAAATCGTGCTTTGCGTCTTCCATCCTGACCTGGCTGCGTTTTTTTTCTGAAGGGGTCACCAATGTAATCGAATGATAAGGATCCGTTGAGAATGGGAGATACACGACTTTATTTCAATAGGAGAAAAACAACAATGACAAATCAAGGTCAGCTTAGCAGCTGCCTAGTCAAAATAAACATCATAAAAATAGTGATGCACTGAAGCGCTACATATATCTCATATGAAGTTATAAAAAGTCATTTTTGTAATAAATAAAAAGTTTAACCAAAAATGTCACAATAATGTGATAAAAACAAGATGTTCTCTTTAAGAAACATGGATATATTTTATCCAGATCGAGACAAGTGTATTAAAAGTATGTAATTACCTTTTTAAATAATAAAAGGGTTGCTTATAGGATAATTTTATATAAATCTATATAGGCTACTAAATAACGTAAACTTTCTAAATATATAATTGTATTATATATTGATATTTGATATCAAATCATTATTTAAAAAAGTCTTCTGAAGGGTTTTATAATGTATACAATATTCATAACAAATAGTTAAGGAGCTTTTTTTATTATTTAATAATATTTTGTGAAACTGTTTCCAATTAAGTTTATTTTTGCAAAGTTAATTTTAACCCACTTTTGCTATTTATTGTTCTAAAATATTAAAACTTCTAATAGTTCACTGTTGAGTATTCCCTGATTCCGTGTCTTGATACACGTCTCGTATATAAATGTAAATATAGAAGAAACAAATACACTAAATTAAGTTTGTAGAGTTGATATTAGTTTTCTTGTTTCTGTTTAACAATATACATGTTTTGTTTTTTTGTTATTTGCCTCTCTCATTCTCATGATCTCTTGATTTTACGTATTTAAAGAGTAACTAATGTAGATACACATGTGGAAACACAAAAATAAATAAAAACAATGATCCCCATATTCTGTAAATTCTATTGAAAAGGAAGTGGCTCAAAAAGTTATTGAAAAATTTTATTTTTATTTTTTGTTAAATATTTACATTTTCACGGAAAATTATAATATTTTTTAACATAATAAATAAGAAAATTTTCCGGGGGTGATACACTTAATAGTAGCTTAAAAGTAAAGTGACCAGGAGATACAATGAGGCAAAACATAGTTTTTTGTAGTCTCTTGATGGTTTCTCTGCTCTAATTTCTTTAAAGAGTTATTATTTATCCAAATCAAACATGAATAAATGTAATAAAGTATTTACGATTTCCCCTGCCTTCAATTTAAAGGAAATAAAATAATGCATTAAGTAAATTTGTAGATTCTTATAGGTTGTCAATTTCTCGACAATTTTCAAGATAATTTGCTTTGTCATTAAGAATAATGGGCCATCAGAGCGTTTGTGATTTTAAAGATGATTTTGATTCCTTGTACACGTCCTTCATCTAAAAAGTAATATAGAAATGCATTTAACTAGGAATATCTTGGAATAAATAATGTAGAATTAATCTCATGTAAGTTTATTGAATGTATGATATCATATGTATAAATGTTGTTCTTAACATAAATAAATATATTTAATATATATATACTCAAACAATGTAAAAAATACATTACAGTCAATAATTATTCTCAATAATTCACTTAATAAAATCAATATTTCTTGCTTAACTTACAAAAGTGGATTCGTAATTATGAGCCATTCAAAGCCCTTATGAGCCTTCCGAGGCGGATTTTTCACGACTGGGGTGGCGTAGAGGGACGGGGAGGGTTCCCCTCGACGGAAATTTCGAGAGGAAGACGTTCCCGGCACCCGATTTCACAGCACAGCGACATCTATTGGCAGAGTAGGCTAACTTGAAATATTTATTAGTATTTAGCTCATTTTGCATCTTAAAGAAGCACTCAGAGATGCCAAATTTAATCACTTGTTTCTTTTGGCATTTCCAACAACTCCACAAAGTTTCATTCGAATCCGTTGCGTACTTTTTGTGTTATCCTGCTGACAAACAAACCAACCAACCAACAAACCAACGCCAGTGAAAGCAACACCTCCTTCGGCGGAGGTAATAATATTATTATAAATTGTTTTAGCATAATCACCTTTTTACAAAAGTATATTTCATTTTTAATTCATACACAAGGCTAATGAGTTCATTCCGTTAAAAAAAACACAGAACACACTTTTAGCAACCATTCCATCTATTCATCATGCATTCAAAAGCGATCATTATCAAGTAAAGCCCTCAAGATAATTGTTTCTATTAGTTTTATGGATAAAATGCACACACACACACACACTTTATCTGAATGGTTTTTTATTTAAATTACAATATAAAATGCATTAAAGCTCTTTTTATAATTTAAATTACAAAATAGTTTCTATAGTCAAATATGAGGCAGATACATTATTTGTAGGGCTGTATTTTGTGAACATTGTATAATATAAGTATTAATACTAAATGAGAAGCAATTATCATCATTTATATTAACTCAACTAACTCGTTTCGTGCAATAGTGATATATTTCACGAATTTATTTATCGATATATATATATATATATATATTCGATCGTGTCTAATGTCCTTAATTTCAATGCTTTTTTCAAACAATCTGCCGCAAATGAAAGTATGATTGCAAGGATTTCATATCAGTTTTATTTTTTATGTACATCCAAAATTCAACAATACATTTAAGTTTTGAAATAGTCATTTCTTATGGAAAATACGCCAAAAATGAACATTTTGAAACTTTATTATCTGGTTTGATTTTGAATGTACATAAAAAATTGGAATCCTTGCGAGCATACTTACATTTTGCGGCAATTTTTTTGAAAATAGTATTGAAATTAAGGACATTAGACGCGATCAATGGTGGTGGAAAAACAATACAACATAAGTTCACAAAATAACTTTTGGACCCGTTGAGCGGACACTACCATTATTCGATTTCGTTTAATCTTTCACAAGATGATTTCTATGCACTAAAGTAAAATCCTAGGGGGAGCCCGACTCCCAAATCCAAAAAACGTGAAATATGAATCACCCTAATATTTATATAATTGATAATGATTTGAATAATTAACCGAATTTTTTTTAACGTTCAATTTATATAGAAATATTAAACTTTGTCATATATTTGTAGTCTCAGAATAAAATTCGTTTTTTAATGTATATATGAAATTGTAAAGCCATTCAGCTATACATTATTTTACCATTTTTCTTGTACAAAAAAAGTGCTCTTATTAAAATTAAGACTTTGTTATGAATCCATATATGATATAAAGTAATATATTTTCAAAGTATATACAGCAGAGAAATTTCCATTAAAGATGAGCCCATTATAACGGAATAATAATAATATGAGTCTATAGAATTTAAAATATAATTGATTTTTATCTTTTTGCCAAAGGGTAGGAAAGATATGCAAAATCAAATAGAGTCTTTTTTCTATTTATTGTTACATATATTCTTTTATAAAGCTTATTTAATCTAAAATATTATCATATTATTGTCATTAAAATAGGTATATATTTATAATTGAATTAATGTATGAAAGGGTTTGTATATTTAAAATTAATAATATATATATATTTTTATTTGGGCTGTTCTTATTTTCAAATGTTTGAAATGTTAGCAACATTGTGGATTTTCTGTTTCTTGGTGATAAAAGAAGACGACAAACAAAGTTTGAACAAAATCGGTCAACATTACGAGGTCGAGCAACGAGGTCAAAGTTTTAAAAATTTAGTAAAAATATAGTTTTCCGCCAATTTCTTAAAATGGTGGACGTTACAGACTTCAATAATAATGATTAATTTAAAGGAAATCTAATTTACTAACAGACGTATGTTCGACGTTTTTTAATAAAACAAAGTTTTCAGTAAAACAAAGAAAAAATGGAGTGTGTATTGTTAGCATATTTCATAGCTTTTTTGTATCAATTAACTTCACTCGCCTGTAGAAGATGACTTGTTCGCTTCAGAGTAAAATAGTATTTTTAAATTTAGTAAAACTTTAGATGATATATCCAAAAATGACCTTGGTTGCATTCTATCAATTCAGAATAGTACAATCTGAGTATACATCATATGATTCAGAGCCTGTATTGACCTATAAGAAATCGATGATGTAAAAAATAAATAATCATGTGTCTTAGATTTGCGTCAAGGTATCCTCTCAAAATTTTACTTTGTCTCTGACGCATTTATAATCCATTATATGCGTCATTTTGTTCGCTAGATATGCTTTTTTAATGTACATATAACTCTCTACTTGTTAAATTGACATGATTTAGTATACCAAAATATTAAAACTGGCTTACCAAACTTTCATTTGATATGTTTGGTGTTCTAAAAATCTCTATACTTTAAGAGATATAAGCAAATACATTTTTGCACGTACTCTCCCAAAAAATTGATCTTTTGATATGAGAATATACAATTAACACTTGGTAACTGCTGTTACGGTTAGCTGGATAGAAAGATAAAGAAAAAAAGAAGGGAGAGAAGTGAGGCAAAATACTCTCTCCCTTCTTTTTTTAACAGCAGTTACCAAGTGGTAATTGTATATTCTCATATCAAAAGATCAATTTTATGGGAGAGTACGTGCAAAATGTATATGTTACTAACATTTCAAACATTTGAAAAATAAGAACAGCCCTAATATATATATATATATATATATAGACGTATTTTCGCACTATTTGGCGCACTCGGAGCCTTCATTTTTCCCAAAACTGAACATGCGCCTTATAATCTAGTGCGCCTTATATATGGATCAATTTTGAGTCATAACAGATCTTACATGTATAACGTATATGCCTAACGTAACCCAACGTCTACTATAGCGCCTTATAATGCGGTGCGCCTTATATATGAAAAAAGTTTAAAAATTGTCATGTGGGAGAGTTATAGTGCAGAAAATACGGTATATACATATATAAACTTCAGAAAAAATTATGAAAGTGAATGATAATCATTATGTCAGCTTTGGCGTTCATTCATATCAATAAAAGTGCCTTGTTTTTGACATTATTGAAGGAAAGATAAATTCCATTTTAATATATATTGTAAACTTTACACAAAGAACAGAAGAAACATATTTTTTGTCTTTTGACTTTATATATTAAATAAAATTTATATTGAACATATTATTAATAAATATATACAAGTATGCGTTTGAAATACAAAGATATGTTTTTTACTTTTGTAGGAATGAGGAAAATAATTACTATACAAAAACTTATTGTTTATTTCTATTTTATTAAAAATTTATGTTTTTAATTTAATTTACATGTAGCTTCAGATATGCCAATCAAAACATTATAAGTACAATTATGTTGTTATATATTTTTACAATTTTTATATTAAAGTTTTATTTATTTTAGTAATTTCGGCTCAATTAGGATAAAAAAATTGTGTAGTTGGAAAGTGTTAATTATCTAAATGATCAGTTTTAAATGTTTAATTAAATATAAAAAGTAATATTTTAGTAATTTTTTCAGGTGAATTAAGTTATATTTAAGGCTAACATTGGTTTTGGTGGTTTAAATAAAGTCTGGACCCGGACCATAAGTCGAAAGCTTTTAAAAATATATGGTTGCTTGAAATATCATATCGTTATATGTAGTTCTTGTTTTATGAATGTTATGTTTATCGTATTATTATTATAATCCGGTTAATTATTTAATGACACACAATTTTATACAAATCATTGAAAGAGTCAAAATATCATACTTAATGCCTTGAATATAAGCACTCAACATTTGATTTTTGAAAACATAGAGAGCCATGAAAATAAACCGTCTTACTTAAATGATAGTTCCTTTTGGGTGCCCGGGATTTAAAGAGAGTTCAAGTTGATTAAAATACAGTAAAGAAAACTGTATTTATTTTATGCTATTCAAAAAACTATTTTTTTATTTAATGCTTCACTTACTATCAAAAGTACTACTTAAAGAATCCTTCATTGTCTGGCAATGCAACTACTTATTATGTATGGAGGGCCCATTCATACAATATTCGCCTTACTGCGCTCAAAGGTTATGCTCAATTAGATAACTCATTTTACATATGCATGTAT
The DNA here is from genome assembly GCA_013387185.1 of Caligus rogercresseyi. Classification (NCBI taxonomy): domain Eukaryota; kingdom Metazoa; phylum Arthropoda; class Copepoda; order Siphonostomatoida; family Caligidae; genus Caligus; species Caligus rogercresseyi. Next base: position 905,194 of record CP045906.1, read on the forward strand.
GCAGTTTCAAAAAGTCTTTATATTTAATATGTGAAGGATTATGGATTGAATAGGAAGTCTTGATATCTCAATGGCCGTCCATATGTTCAAATAAAAAAATGGCTTACGTTAGTTGCCAAAATATAATATATATAAATTATAATTTTTTTTTTGAAAGGAAATACTCTTTTCAAAAAAAACGTCGTCACTTATTTTTTTTGGTAATTCTTTTCTTAAGAAAACGTTGTCACTAATTTTTTCAATATTCTTTTCTAAAAAAAAGTCGCCACTTACGAATGTCGAAGGAACGAAAATTTATATTAATCCCGGCCCGGCTTGAAAAATTTAAGTCCTGGCCCGGCTCCCGGCAAAAAAAGTGTCCCGATCGTTACCTATATATATATATATATATATCAGACTTGTTGACGTTCATGAAAAATTGTCGTTCGTCGTTCACCAAAAGTTATTGTTCGTCGTTCATTGTTATTTTTAAATTGAATCGTTCGTCGTTCATCGTTCGTTTGTCGTTCGTTATTTTGAAAAAATTGACGACGTTGTTTGAAAAAGAAATTTTTACCATGAAAATGAAAAAATCTTTGTCTTTTTTTTGGCGCCAAAAACGAACGACGAACGATAATGATTTTTCCTTAACTTTTTCATAAACTTTGTCCTTCATCGTCCGCGAACGACAACAAATGAACGATAAATCAATAAGTATGATATATATATATATATGTTATCTTTTAATTAATATTCTTGATTTTAATTAAAAACATAAATAAAGCTTTGATTTCATATAGCAAACACATATCAAATGTGATGTGTCTTACCAAATATTTCATATAAAAGCATCTTTTTATATAAACAAATGCACATATGCTGGCTCAAGATTATAATTGTATCTTAAAATATACTTTTTATGGCTTTGTTATGCTTTGATATTAATATAATTTGTTTTTATTTTCCTTCTCCAGTAAGGATCCCTATTGCATGGTTGGAGAATGCGACTCAGTTTATTGTAATCACAGATGTTGACAAGTTCGTATTATGCAATTTGTTTATAATTATTTCTTATATAAATTACCCAATTAGGCCTTTATATATATGTATATATATATATATGTATAATATAATTTAAAAATATAATATTATAATTTTGTCATCCATAACAAAAACACAATTAAAAACAAAGGCCACAATTAACTGATTCATTGTTTCTCGTAATACAAATAAGTAAACTTTTTGTTGCATATTATTTTGAAGCATATATATAATGAACAAAATATATACAATATTTGCATGCCCAAAAAAGTGTTGATGCGTATTGGGGGGGACTGTTTATATATGGACATGTCAATCAATGAAAGGCCTCAATATATTTTGATATAATTCCACATATAGCTGTATGAATGTGTCATTTCGCCTATCAATAAGACGTAGGCGTGTTGAAACAGCCCATCACTTTTGTGTACATATATAATCGCATACATTTTATCTCAATGCATTTTTCTTAAAAAACATTTCACTTATTTGAATGTATCAATTATTTTAAAGCTTATTCAAAATATGTGTTTTTGCGAAAAATAAATGTTTTTCTTGTTAAATTTGACTTTATTGTTCACTGTTTTTGAAGCATGAGTTTTTAAACGACAAGCCATGGTCGAGTGACTCTTTGTAAAAAAAATTACTTAATATGTCGCCTTTGTAATAAAACTTTTTAATATTAGGAAAAAAATGACAAAGAAATACAGCGTAGGATGAAATGGCCCAGGATAGAAAAAAGGCCGAAAAAAATATATTTCCCATCTTATAACAACAACTAAGAAAACTATTTTATTATAATTACAATAATACATATATTATTTTGCTAATATTTACGCAATTTATATTAAGAAAAATGTTTGTACAATATTTAGTGGTATTCACTCAAATAGTAGCCTTACCATGTATTTGGGCCATTTTTTCCATGTGTCATCATTTTCATTTCTATCCTGTGTAATTTTTCCTGGTCCAATATTTTCTAGGCCGTAGGTTCCTTATCCATATATTCTGGACACAACTTTTTTTTTACAATAATTGAGGGACAAAATAAAGCATGAATAGAATAGAATATTTATTATAGAGTCTTACGAACGAAGGATGATGATGTTTCTCTTTTAAACATTATAAAATAATATGATCCTTAGATTCCTACATATATTCATGTCATTGTGCATCTTTGTGTTTTTTTCTCCACGAAACTATATAATAACGGACGCATAATAGACTGAATAAAAAAAAGGGAAAAAATAATGTCGGAGGCAACAGCTGATTAAACGAAAAAGGAGGAGAAGTGAGAAACTTTTTATTTCCTTAAATAAAAAAATTAAAAACATTGATACAAGGGATATGAAAACAAGATTAAAAGCTTTTTCTAAATAATCAACAAGGCTGACGTCATCAAGGGTTGAAGATTACTCTTCTTTTATTCCCTTGTATTCTATATCAATGTTAGATAGTATTTCATTATTTATGGCAGCCATTTTAACTACATTTCTGACGTCATAATGCTGGTGATTGTATGTGTCTTCTCAGTTATTAATGTATTCTGCATTTCTCCACTTCTTAATATTTTACAAATTAAACTTTTACGAATCAAGGAAAGGCAAATATCCATTTTTTTCTCTGTATGATGCATCGATTTCAAGAATGACCGTTTGTGATTTTCATCAGCTGGCTCCCATCAGTTGTTCTTGAAAAAAACCTTTCCTATTATGTTAAATATATTACTTGCAGTTATTTTAAAGTCGATAGGTCATTATATCGAAAATGGAAATAGATTGATTATTTTGTAACAACACTAAACACAGGCAACTAATTTTTTTACTTTAAAGAAGTAATACGATTATATATATATATTATTATATAAGATATATATATATATATATATATATAGATATATATCTATATATAATAGAGACTGTATTTCTGCATATAAGGCGTACGAATATAATGGAATAACATATTTTAAACTTTTCCAATATAAGCATTATTAAGGCGCTAAAGTAGACGTTTGGGTTACTTATGCATACACTAGATGGTGCTGCACTAAAGTGAATGTCCAAAAAAACAGTAAGATATCAGTCAAATTTTATTAATAAATTAAAAACCAGCTTTTAACAACTTCAAAATATAATGAAAATGGTGCTTATATTTTCTCAAATATTGATCCATATATAAGGCGCATGTTCAGTTTATGAAACAAAAATATAGATATATATATATATATAAGGTGCGCCTTATAGTTCTAAAAATACGGTATATATATATATATTAGGGTGGTTCTTAAAAACCAAAAGTTGGAAAGTTTAAGCTCCTCACCCCTAAAGTGGTTCCAATAGTTGAAAAAATCCTCCCTGTGAATTTTTTTCTTAATTGGACAAGATTTACCCCTTCCTCAACAATATTGAAGTATGGCGATACTTATTACAGTACTTCTCCCACACTTGAATAGGGTAAAAATTTTAACCTGTAGATATCATCATGAAATTAACAGAGTTGACTACTGACATCAGTCCAAACAAAAAATGTATTGCAAGTTATTTGAAATCATTTGATTACATCAGCAAATATAAAGCTGAATTTGCCATTTGGCACAGCACAATCCTTGCCCGAGGAATGAGAAAAAGCTCTGGTAATGAGTAAAAACAACAATCCTTGAAAACATATGCCATTTATTCAACATACTATATCAGAATGTTTTATTCAACATGTTATATCAGAATGTTTTAACAGGTTACCATCTGCTTTTCTAACCATCACCAATTAAGTACATGGAACTACTCTTTCGAACAAATGTAACTGCAACATAAAAAAAGTTTTTTTTAAAGAACACTTTCCGAGTCTCTTTGAGGACTTAACCGTCTTGGTGCTCCTTCTCCTCTTTGGCTGCCAGACCAGCCACTATGGTCATCTTCCTGGTGTCTGGGAACTCTTTGCGATGCTGAGAAACATTTTGTAGTAGAAATTGTAACTGATCCTCATCCCGAGTTAGCTTTCTGTTGTATTCCTGGATGAGGGCAACACCTCGTTCTGCGTGGTCATTGATGACTGCTATGCGCTGCACGAAGGCTGCCGCTGTCTGATAGTCTTCCAGCTCTAGCCATGTTGCAGGATCTGCATCAAGGAAGCCTTCTTCCAGGCGAAGCTTCTGGAAGAACCTCCTTGTGTTTGTCGATGCCATGTCTTGCAGTCCAAGCCCAGTGATAGATTGGCTGGGCAGCAGCTTAGGGCGCTTCACAGGATATTTTTCTCCTTCTTTGGTGTGAAGTGAGGTGAGAATTTTCCTCTTGTCCTCCACTCTGACCAAAGGGTCAAAGAGTGCTAGTGCAACAAGTTCCTCCGAGAGGTACCACAAGTGCCCTTGCAGCTTGTTCAGAACAGCTCTTCCCACGTCCTCGTTGACGTTGTTCATGTACATCGTCAAATCTTTCAGCAGCTGCAGGTCATGTCGGGGAGCAGCTACAGCCTCCGGAGCCAGTGTCCAGGCTTTAGCGTACAAGCAAGAGACGAAGATGGCGATTTGCCGCAGGCCCTTCTCCTCTCTTGCTGTGAGCTTGAATTGGCCCCGGAACATCCAAACCTTCAGTGAGTAGATACCTTTGGACATCCACCTTGCATTGTGCATGGGACCAGGGGCTAGGAACCTTACTCCTCGTGGGGGGACCTGTCCGAGGAAGATCAGAGTTAATTCCAGCAGCTCCCGGTAGTCATCCCGAAGGCTCTTGCAGTTGATTAGGGTACTTTCGAACCAGGCCTTGTCCACAGGGTCCAGTAGAGGACACACATCAGGGTGAGAAGCACCAGACTCAAACTGGCTCTGGTCAATGGATTGCCAGTGGTCTTGGAAGCGCTTGAAGATGCTTACATTTGGACCTGACATTGGGCCCATGACCATCCTGAAAACCTCACCGAGGAGCAGCTCATGGATATGATGGCGACAGGCAAAGTACAGGAGATCTTTTTTGAGTTGCTGTTCAATTAGGACACATGCCCCGTTGATCCGGCCAGTGTTTGAAGATGTTGTGTCAAACGACATCCCGCCAATGCGCTCAGAAAGACCCCAGTCTTCAAGTGCCTTGACAACTTCTTTGGCCATCTCATAGCCTGTTCCATGTGACAGCTTGGGGACGTTGAGAAGTTGCACCGCTCCATTGCCTGAGACCAGAATAGGTAGTCGATCAATTTTTGCCTTGCTTGTAAGATCTTGCATCAATTTCCCATCCCAATGAACGATGAGTGTGCTGTCCCCACTCAGCTCCTCTTTGAGTTCCACACAAACATTTGCCCTGTGTTTCTGACGTTGCCTTTGGATTGTGCTGCGGTTGATGTTCATTTTGGTCACATCGTGGCCGAGTGAGTGGGCGGCTGCTGACAGGACAAAAACGGCGTCCCGGTCGGTAATATTGGTCCTGTCAAGAGATGCAGCCACAATTGGACTGATCACGTTTTTCCTCCCTCTCTCACACCTCATGTTCTTTGTTGGAGTCACTTCATCTCCTCTTGCCTCCTCGGTGGTCTCATCTTCAGAGCTGACCAATTCCACCATGGACAAGTTGGCATCATCCTCTGCCTTCTGTCTCTGCCGCTTCCTTTTTTCACAACGCTTAGCGGCACGTTTTTCCTTCCTAGCCAACAGTATGTCCACACTGCCCATCTTTCCCCGGCGACCACGTTCCCGCTGGGCCAAGAGGAAGGCTTTATCCTCCTCATTGTCAAGGGCATCAAGGGCATTACTGGTTGCCACGTCAAATAGATTTTTTATCTTCTTCCTGAACGCGTCTTCACGCGCTGCTTGTGAGCCAGCTCGTCCCTTATTCCGTTTGACGTTTAGGAACATCTTGTGGAGTTTTTCGATTTTTCTCATGATGTTGCCCTTTCGCTGGAAGGGAATTCTGGCGTTGGACCAGACCTCGATAATCATGTCTTCAACATTATTGGCTGCTTTCCGCAAAGAGTTCTTATTGGTGTTTATTTGGTAATCCAGCAGTCCGAGCACTTCTTCTTCCGAGGGAAGTTGAGAGCCAGAAACCTTTTCAAGTGGAGCAATCCAATAACGTCTCTTCGATGGCATAGTAGATTGATGATGACTTAACCTAAAATGAATAAACACATCATACTTTGCATTAATCTTATGTTTCAAATAAATTTGTCTAATTTTCCGGTTGATCCTACCTGCTCCGCATGAGTGCATTTGGCTGATAAGCCGGAGTCTTTCACGACGTATTAACAAATTATTTCAAACAACTTGTAATACATTTTTTGTTTGGAACAATATGAGTAATTAACTCAGTGAATTTCATGGTGATATCTACAGGTTAAAATTTTTACCCTATTCAAGTGTGGGGAAAAGTACTGTAATAAGTATCGTCAAACTTCAATGTTGTTGAGGAAGGGGTAAATCTTGTCCAATTAAGAAAAAATTTCACAGGGAGGATTTTTTCAACTATTGGAACCACTTTAGGGGTGAGGAGCTTAAACTTTCCAACTTTTGGTTTTTAAGAACCACCCTAAATATATATTTATTTAATATCAATGAATGTAAATATATTATTACTTTTTCTCCTCCTCTAACTTTATTTCATAAAAAACAGTCTTTATTGTATTTAATTAAATAAAAAAATAAAAGAATATACCGCTGATGTAATGCGTAAGCAAATGAAAATAAACATTGAAACTTAAATTTATACTTCCTGAAGTGACACAACGGCTGCAAGATATTCGAGAACTACGCAAGTTGTAAGTCGGTGGTAAATAAATCCAATTGTTTCGCATCAACAATTACTACTTGAATGTTATATGAGTATGAATAAATGAAATAAATAAACAAAAAATACAATTACTGTCTTGTATATGTCGCTCTACTCTTGTAATGTATTGTTGAAGTTATTTGACGTCGTATGCTCAACAGCAAAGCATCAACGTTCTTACCTTGCATTAATACAAACAACAAAAATCACTGATACCTGTCTATCATATAGGTAGGTACTTCTCACAGTTGCTCCTTCGTTGTATAACCACGTACATAAATGTTCAACAACAATAATAATAATAATAAAATAAGTGTGAGAATGTCTGTAAGGAAGACAAACTAAGGCTTCACGAAATATTCACAGAGCCTCTCTTTTGATCTTATACATGCGTTTAATCAGTTATGTAGTAATTGTAGTATAAAAACCATGGAAATATAAAAAAGTTATGTACATATGCACTAAAATATTATAAATTAATAGGAAATATAATAAATTAGAATGCCTTAAAATGGACTGAATAATGCATGTAAGAAAATATTCGATTGATTGGAGACATATTATGTCGTTTTTATGGCGATATAAAGTCTTAGAGTGAATGAAGCAATGAAATATAATCTGCTGCATTCAGCAGATATTTTACGCTGCAAGATCTAACCCCTCTGCAGTAACTTTTGCAATTGAGAAAGTTTTAGGAACGGAGGTTTTCAATCTTAGAAAAAACTAAAAAAATGGCTCATGCCCGACGACTCGGATCTGAAAGGAGATGGAATAACGGTATTTATGTATAATTTTTACAATATTATAGTAAACTATTATTATATTTTAACGGCTTTTATTTCAAGGAAATCCTAAAACAGTGTTATGGTTACGTACCAAGTCTTAAGCAATAGAAAAAGGACACAAATGGCAGCAAACACTTTATAGCGTCGTTTTAAAGCAAAACTTTGTATGAAACGATAGCATAGCGTGGTGTGAACTATTGTTGTAATTCTCTATTTCTATTCTCAAAAATATAAACTAAATTATTTATTGACCAAATGGGGAAGCTCAGTTAGACTGCAGGTCGTCGTCCTCTAATAAATCTTCAAATCGATCAAATTGTGTCTGTTGAGCATCCAGTTATTATATTCAAAATATTTGTTTATTACTTATTGTATAATATGATAATATAAAAAGAGGTGCGAAGGCCGGGCGTGTTGTTAAGGCATGTTCAACTCTCAATGTGTGGGGCGATGGTTCGAATACTCCCGAGAGGGGATGGTCATTTGGGTTGCTCCTCATTGATAAGATCCTAGGTCGAGGACTAATTTAATGCTAGTAGCTTATTTATATCCAATCGGATACTGCAATTTCTAACGAACCATTTAGGCAAAAAAAAACATACATGTATACTGGCCAAAACTTATCAACTAGAGGCATAATATACACTCAGAGAGTGAAAACCTCCGCCGTCACGGGGTCCTTATGGCTTCCGAGGCGGATTTTTCACGACTGGGGCGGCGTAGAGGGACGAGGGAGGGTCCCCGACGCGGAAATTCCGAGAGGAAGACGTTTCGGCATCTGATTCACAGCACAGCGACATTATTGGCAGAGTAGGCTAACTTGAAATATTATTAGTATTTAGATCGTTTTGCATCTTAATTCTGCACTCAGAGATGCCAAAATTTAATCACTTGTTACTTTGACATTTCCAACAAACTCCACAAAGTTTCTCCAAATCCGTTCCGTACTTTTTGAGTTATCCTGCTGACAAACAAGCCAACAAAAAACCACGCGCCAGTCAAAACTAGAGGCATATATACATCAGAGAGTGCAAACCTCCGCCGATCCCCACCTAATGAATCACTTAACAGAATTACAATCCAATAGTATATGTCTACAAAAGTAAGTGTGTTTGGTGAATAAGTGAGTGAGGAGAGAGCAAAAAGAAAAATAAAAGAAAATTATACACTCAGAGAGTGTGTACCTCCGCCGATCCCCACAACATTCCTATTCAAACATTCTCCCTTTCACACGCCCGATTTTCTATCTCTAATCATTGTTTCCTCTCTGTTAGCTCATTTTGCAATTAAAAAAGCACTCAGAGATGGGAAGACGGAAGGCGTTTAAGCTACGTCACTAGGTTAAAATAGTCCTGAGTGATATCTGAACAATTAAAACGTCAATGAATATTTTTTTAGCGTTTGTTCTTTCCTACTCCTGAATAGAGACCCAGTTCATATTATTAGTAGTAGTATTTTGCTCATTTTGCATATTAAAAAAGCACTTAGAGATGCCAAAATTTAATCACTTGTTCCTTTTGGCATTCCAACAACTCCACAAATTTCATTCGAATCCGTTCAGTACTTTTTGAGTATCTGCTGAAAAACAAACCAACAAACGCCAGTGAAAACAATACCTCCTTCGGCGGAGGTAAGAAATGTGAATCAAATTTCTAATGGTTGGCCAATGCAAGGGAGTCGTCACGTGCTTAAAGGAAAGGAAGAAACAAAACCCATACTTTTTCACGCATTGTGTTTCTATCTTCATTATTGACCTTATCTTCCTATTATTATTATTATTTACGGTTTCCGTCAATTTCTTTGTAGCTCTGCTCTCTTTTTCAGTATATTGTTTATATTTCATGCCATGGAAGTACATAATAACAACAATAACAACAGCAGCATAACACATTCATGTGAAATACCACCATTTTTCTTGCTCTCTCTAAGAAAAAAAAGAGTGTTCGTATATATGAAAAGACATTGTCTTTCCTGCTTTTAAAAAGAACTACAGGGATTTTTTTTAAGGAGGAGAATAAGCGCTCCTCGTCCCTTTATTCTTGAGTTGATGAATGAACTAATTTATATTATTATTATTTGGGTTGTTATTCAGGGCTGAGGTTAGTATTTATGGTAAGTGAAGGAGGATGGCTTGGTATTATTATTTATTCACTGGGAGGAATATGCCATCCTTAAGTGAGCTCATGATTAAGTGAGGATTTTAGGTCTATACAAAGGAAATTAGTTTAACTTAAATATGTATTTATCTTTTTATTAAAAGCTAAATTTGCCTTTAATTTGCCTTTGCATGCTTCGATGTCTTTTAAATAATATACTTTTCAAGCAAAACTAAGCAGAAAAGTAAAATTAAATATGAAAGTATGTTTGTGTCTATTTTTGTGGGGAAAACGTTTATTTTAAGCTTTTAAAACGTGACTATATTCAAGTCCACATCAGAGAAAGTATCAAATTATTTGATGTTTAAATCTATATGTATCGATAATTTATGAGTGTAAGTTTCATTTATGTTTTATGTATTGTTGGTTTAGTTAAAGTGGTTCTTTTGTACCCGTAAAGCTTAATGTTCAACTCTCGTATTGGATCTATATTCCATCATGTGGTAAACCAAATACTTTATGTTAAATTTAAAATTAATATATATTGAGCAATGACGAGTCAATATCAAACCATGTGATACATGTTAACTTAAAAAGAATATTTCTTTGTGCTATTTTTATTTTAAATATAATAAATAGGTATGGTGAGCTTTATCAGGAAACCAGAGAGCAAAGAATATTTTTAGCTTAAATATTGTTTAGTAGAATCATATATAAGGAAACGACCGTGACACCTTTTTTTCGCCGGGAACCCGGGGCAGGCCGGGACTTAAAATTTTCAAAGCCGGGCCCGGGGTAATAATTTTTTCGTTTCTTCGAGATCTGAAGTGAACAATTCCAAAAAAGTAGTGAAGACGCTTTTTAGAAAAGAGTTCTCCAAAAAAAAGTGACGACTTTTTTAGAAAATAATCTTCAAAAAGTGACGCGTTTTTTTTAGAAAATAGTCTCAAAAAGTCTGAAGAGATGATTGTTAAATTTCTTAATGACAAAACGAAATATTGAAAAAAATAGTGATGTCCGGCCCGGTGTATAAAAACCGGGACACCGGGCCGGGCCGGGCTATCAAAAACAGCCGGGACCGGGCCGGGCCGGGTACCGGTCGTTTCTGATATATATATATATATTTCTTTGTGCTATTTTATCTTAAATAGAATGAATTCTGTTGTGTGAGCTTTTCAGGGAAACCAGAGAGCAAAAAAATATTTTTAAGCATTAAAAGCATATATATAGTAGAACCAGAACCATTTTATTTTATTTGATATGTATATATATATATAAAGTTCATGATATAACTTTTTCTTTATAAACGGTGGTCCCCCGGGAAAAACAAATGGACAAAAGGTTTAAATAAACATTGTTTTGCATTGTGTACTTACACTTGTATTTCCGTTTTTGTATATATATGATAGAAGTTACATTTTCCAAAAATAATACTGGCATTAAGAAACCTGAAAGTGTGTTAATGTAATTCAAACCTTCCCTTGTACGCCGAAAAACATTGGTCATGGCTTCTCTTTACAACATATTTAGCCTACATTAGCATGTTTATTAGTTCCAAAAATATTTAGAGAAACTATATGTCGTCGTTGCAAAAAAAAAATCATTGATGGCTTCATAATGTTCTTTTTTATAGCGAATGACGCGAAGGAAACGTACGAATTATTTTTATTACATCTTTATCACTAAGATTAGTTAAAGAATAATATATTTATAAGTAAAATAAATAATTTATTTAGTTTGTTTAAATGGAGCTTTTTAGTAAATTTTATTGTTAGTCACCTTCTTATTAAACGATTATAGTACTTTATCTTAATGTTTCCTGCATCTGTAATATATAATATATATCAATTGATTATTATTTAATCTCTATAACTATTTTTTAGTTGTTAATATGCTTATATGAAGGTTTGCGTGAATTAATACTAAATAATTGGTTAAAAATCTTATTTTTGGTATAATAAAGTAAAAAATGGTTTTTTATTCAAACAATTTCTTTTTTTTAGTAGTAGCGGCGCAGAAATGCATAAAAATTGTACTTGTGTGTACACAATACATTATCAAAAAGTTTTGGTACTTGTTTATATGACGATAAGAATATTATACATTAACAGTTGGATTTTTTGCTTTGTCAGATATTAATGAATCTATATCTTTTACCTAACTATAATAACTTTCATAAGGGATAATAAAAAGTAAATATTCGCGAGATAAACAATAATTATAAATTGTATAATCGATAAAGTAATGCTTCTCTCGGCTGCGGCTAGGTATGGTGCGTGTGAACTGAAGATTCCCTTCTTCAGAATGAACTATATGCCTATGCGTTAAGGAGATCATATTATCAATCTTTATCCCTCAATCACCGCCGAACATATTTATAAATTTTTAAGTGCTTTTTAGTTTATTACAAACTTCTTGTGGTGATTTTTAAATGATTCGATATTATTTATGGTTTAAGTTTTAAGTTCTTATCGTCGTAAAAGTATGCTTTAGTTCATCTCCAATGCTAAAATTTAAACTATAATGTTTATTGTGTTTCATTTTAAAATATTGGCTTTGGTTTTTATGTATTATGTACATTCTGCAAAATGGAACTGTGAAATATAAAAAAAATATTTTGTTCAGTTTTTATAATTATACTCTGAGAGATGATTATTTATTGACCGATACGATGAAGCAAAACAATCATCTATTATGTTCCTTATCATGAGTTGCTCTTATTATACAATTATTTAGGGGATCGATTTGGACTCGATCAATGCCATGAAAAGAGACAATTTGGGATAGTAGAAGGATATATTTTCCCTGAATTGATATTCGCACACCTCAAGAGCCATCATTTAGTTTTAAAGTGATGATCCTTTACAGCGCCAACTGTTTTGGATATTAGTCCTCTATTTTCCTTTAACCAATCATGCTCGAAAAAAAAATTCCCCTGCTTGTTATCCTTTAAAATCGTATTATTTTTGACGTGCATTCAATTAACAAAATTATTTCATTGATTTTCTCGTCTCATTTCAGCCGTACCGGACGAGCCCGGCCGTCCCTGGTCATGGCCTTTACCTCCGCTCCGTGAACTCTCTTGGACTCCCCCTCTGAGCAATCACAACTCCAAATCCTCCATTATTTTATCCACGTCCCGCATAGGAGAGGAAGGCCCCTGGAAACGATGATCTCCTCTCAACACGGAGAGCAAGCCACAAGCACACAGATGAAGAAACTTCAGCCTTCACGACGTATAGCTTCCGAGTCACTGCCGTTAATGCTCTTGGAAGTCGGCTCCCAGCAGGAGTCCTACTATATGATCACCCTTAGAGAAGGTAAGACATCTTAAAGAATATTAAAATCATTTGTTTCTGTTTTTATATCTAAAATTTAATTTAAATATGGAATAAATTCATAACATAAAATCCAATATGAACTTTTTCGTATAAATATAAAAAGAACATTTAGTTTAAAATTATTGTCCAGATAAAAACCCAACTGTGATTGAAGAATCGATTTGTATTCGAGATAAAACGTCATTGCATTCTTAAATCCTCTTCAAGAAGGTTACCATTGAGAGTCGAGTGTTAAGCTATCTCTCTATCTTTACTTATACTACATAAATCTATTTATTCCCACCAGAACCAAAAATGCTTATTGATTATTTATAAGGAACACATGGATTATTTTAACCTCATTGAATTTGCCTCTCCGGTCGTCTGACTCCAAATGATTTAATTTATGAAAGACATTATGCTGAGTCAGTTAAGCTAGTAAATTAATTTTTATGTTCTGCCTTCTTCCTTATGAAGAAAAATAATGATATATTACTAATTAAGTGTCTTGATTTATGAAGGGGCATAAAAAATATGGTGGTTTGGCATTATTAATTATATATATCAAAATGTAACTCGTTCATTCTCATATCGCTCTTGCAAGCAAGGATTGTTCGGTATAAAAGTAGTGTCTATGGTACAGTATAGAGGTATACAGATTTCAGTTGGTATGACTAAAAATGAACAATTATTGTTATATGACAATGAATGTTCCTGTTAAAATTATTTTTATAGTTAAAACTGATAAAAATATATATCGAAGTTTGTTTTACTTCGAAATGTCTCGAAACTTTGTTTAAGCATTTATAGATATACGCATTTAACTCAAAAACAAAATTACACAATGGTGTATTTGGGTTACAGCATCTTTGTTACAAGTGTAGAAATATAAATTGAATAGCAATATGCTTCTAAAAATATTCATCAATTTATCATTACTGTGAATTAATAAGAATATCTTATTTATCGATATCATTTAATCGATGATTAGTAAGATTATTGAATGCTTATATATCCAAGTGAATGTGCATAAATAGAACTATTATGAATAATATATATATATATATAAGGAAATGGGTTCCGGCAATTTTTTGGAGCGTTCCGGCCGGTGTCCGGGTTTTTTAGACACTGGGCCGGGACTTTCTCTAGTTTGTCATTAAAAAAAAATTGAAAGGAATTTTCGAAATATTTTCTTAAAAAAACGTCTTCACTTTTTTTTGGATATTCTTTTCCCAAAAAAAAAGTCCTCACTTTTGGGATATATATTTTCTTTTTTTTAATAACGTACAACTTATTTTTGGAAATTATTTTCTAAGATAAAGAACGTTTTGTAACGTTAATGTTAATATTAAAAATAATAAGAAAATGCAAATATTAAATCACATGAAGGCACTTAGTGACTTTTCTGTCACTCCCTGAGATCAATATTAATAATTATACGTCATGTTAATAATGTCTACTATGAATAAATGAGCAAAAACAATTGTTTAAAAATACAAAACCTAAATACGGTCAAAATATATTAAAAGTATCATATACTTATTTTTTTAGTACCGAGTGGCAAGCCAACGATCACTGCAGCCAATAATCTAAGCTCTACTTCCCTCGTTCGAAGGAGCCCTCCCCGGCCAATTCAGTGCATGGGGAGTTCATTGGCTACCGCATCACCTACAAGCCCCGAAAACGCCACGGAGTGGCAGGACGCCTCCTCTGGACGATAACCCACCCCCATCTGAAATCCTTCTCAAGATCCCGCTATCAATCGTTACATTATACAAAAGCTACAAATCTTTACGCAATACCTCGTTTCCTACAAACTATAACCATGCTGGACTCGGACCCAGTACGACCGTTGTCGTCATGACGGAATGAAGGAGGTAACAATTTTTAAATCTATTTTAAATCTAAATTAATCTCTTACTAAGATTTTCGTCTCAAAATAAAAACCTATCAATTTCAAGGTTTCTAATAATATGTCCATAATATTTTTGTGACATTCATTCACTTTAATTATTGAAATGACTAATTATTTTGAAAACGAAGTTAGATATAACCATGAGCGAAATGCGATTTTGTGGATTTAAATATTGTTAAAATTCACCCTCCATTCCAAATGATTTTTTAATTATTATTCAGTAGTACCATTTGTGGTAATGGTTGTAATGTTTTGCATGTAGTTGGCTATGCCCTTCATTGACGTCCGGAATCAACTTCATGACAGTTGGATGCATAAACAAAAGTTATTGTGTTTGGAAAGTTTCCTTACTTAAACGCTCAAAAAAATACAAATGATGATGAGTCTATACCGTATGAATGGTTTGAAAGATTCTAATAGTATAGAGAGGCGATGGAAAAAAGATTATGTCGTCCCAGATTGTCTGAAAAAAGTGAACGAATTCTCAAAATAACAAAACAAAAACCGTCAGTGAAAGTTGTTGTTGAAATGCAATCAGGCATTTCTCATTTTAACCTCAAATTTGGGCTTTAGTGATGTAATTCCGGTTTCTACCACACAAAAAAGACTCAACCAAAGTCCAAATGCACCATCACACATCGGTTGTGACCTGTAACAAAATAATTTTGGTTACAAAATCACACTATTCCTTTGATCATTAGTCCTATTCACCAGAACTGACTCCGTGTGACTTTATTGTTTCCTCATTTAAGGAAAGTGGAATGCATCGATTTATGTCATGGTAAAGGCAACGATCCACTTTCTAAAGATAATTACATTAAGGACAAAGAAGTTGTTTGAAAACTTGTTGGAGGATGCAGAAGGAGGAGGATACATGATAAATAAAAAAAGATTGTCCAACATATACATTATATTTTTTTATTTGTTAAAGTTCGTTTCTTATGAATTGGCTGATGGAAGTTGTTGGTCGATTTAAGTCAATTGAGGTCAGCAACACTTCTTGTGTTAAGGACTCTAATTTTTCTCCATGCGGACTAAATAAATGTAGAAATGTTAGCATATATATATTTTTAAATTATCATGAGTTAATCCCCAGCTTTTTATTCCAGTTCCAACATGCCCATCAACGTAACATTCGGTGATACGTAATTCCTCTGTGGAGATCATTGGGACGAGCCCTATGCACCCAACGGTATCATTCAAGGCTACGACTCTACTATATGCATCAAAACTTCACAGACGTTCGCACGTTCGTGACCCCAGGCCCAACAGGGAATATCTTCTTGAAGGACTGGGTAAGAGGGACAAAAAATCAAATAAATAAAAGTGACATATTACTATTTTACAATAAAAGTTGTTTTAAAAAATCGGAATTGTTTTTATGGCATCCCCAGCAAAAATCTTTTTTTGTCTAATTCATCAAAACAGTGTCTCGCCTTTTGCTTCTCCAAACGTTTCCAGCGATTCACTCACGACATGTAAGCAGGCTCTTTATGGAGGGAAAAGCTCCATTAAAAACCATAGATAAATAGTAAATTATTACTAGATATTTAACTTCTTTATGGGACTCTAAAAAACTTTTGTCTACATTCCAAGGCTCTTAAATATAGGTTTATTGATTAAAAGAGCATTTTCATTTAGTCAAAACAATAAGAATAAGGCTACAAATTTTAACCCCAGAGGTCAAAGTATCACATCAAACGATATGTACTACATACAGAGCTGAAAATAAAGTCTCTCTTTGAAACTTATCTCATACATTCATCTTCGGGAATATATCAAAAGCATTTCCCTTTATTACATTTATGGAGAAGAACAACTTCATAGTTTGTCGATACTGATTTATTTACTATAAGCTTTCTGTTTTATGTTTTATATTCGTATTATTATGAAATAATTTCATAAAGCCGCATGCCTGCCAAACTAATATCAAAAGTCATTGGAGAAGAAGCCATGAAGCATAAAATCGCAATTATTTTACCCTACATATTTGTGTCTACTCAACACACTAAATCATCTGACTCCTTATTTACGAGAAGGAAGAGCAGATGATTTATGAGGACTAAATTTATTAGTATTTCCACAAAATAAAACTTTGTAATTGCATTAAACACAAAGTATAGCCTGTATTTAGGTGTAGGGAAATAGACAAGGTCTTTTTATTTTCCTGAGTTTCTGAATACTAAGCAGATGGAGGCTACGAAATATGTCAACGGCCTATTGGGAGGGGGTTAAGATTCTATATCTTTTAATGACAAGAGAAACAGAAAAATTCAATGCACACCTATATAAGCAATTGCATATTAAAAAAAAACATAATCAGCCGGATGATACCGGCGAAAGTACAGGTGAAGAGGGAAGAAAAATCTATGATTTAAACAAAAAAGGGATGAAAATCATTATAAGTTTAAAATTAAAGCTACAGGGGAAATAAAGTAAATTATTAAAAACATCTGAAAAGATAAAAATTCTAATATTTTTTTTAATAAACAATTATAAATAAAAGCAAAAAAATTAACATGCTGTTCCAATATAATATTATTTTTTTAAGAGACTTATTTGCGTACCATAATTATATATAATAAATACATAAAAAAACATTATAGTTTAAAATTCAAAACTCTAAACAAAAAGTCAAAACAACAGGTTAAAACATTATTCATTATAATAAAAACACTTACATTACAATAGACTAAAGGAAACGCAAATAACAAAAACAATTTAAAAAAAGAATAGAGAAATAACAGTAGTTATACTAAAAAAATCTTTGGTAGCGTTTATATTGGCGGGTTAGTCTTCAAAGAAATTTCAGGCTCCATTGAGCGCCATCAGG
>CP045906.1:923009-935540 GCA_013387185.1 Caligus rogercresseyi
ACTACCGACGGTAGATTTCAAATATCGAAACGATTATACGATATTCCGTAGAAACTACCGAATACCGTACCGATTGTCAATTGGTACGACATATTTGAAAGTATGACTTTTGTAGCATCACATAGAGATATAAAGATATAGAGAGCTTATTCCCTCCCAATAGCAGAGAAACATATTCAACTGTCACTTTGCCCAATCCCTCCCTTGTGTGAAGAACTTGAACTTCGAAAATAAATAAAACGACTACAACTTATAGTATTATAGAGCAGATGTATAAATAAACATTCAATATAAGCTTTTGCTATAACATTGAATACTATAGTACCTGAAAGTCATTTAATATCGGACAATAAGAGCAGGCAAAAAAAATATATAGCCTTTATTTCCTACAAAAACGAAGTACGTATACAGGGTGATTCACTAGAATTGAGACTCTAACTTTGGTAATTCCTACGTTTCTCCAAATTTAATATCCCTCCATTTTTATTTTGTTGTTGTTGATAGAAATATCAGCTACAACTTTCATAAAAATAAGTTGTGTGAGATAGCCCTGCTTCCAATAGAAAATTGCTTCAGAACAGGATAAATGTGACTTGATTTTGGCCTCATTTAGTAATGGAATATCTACGGTTGAAATCATGAAGATTTTAAAGGCCACAGTGAGCGGAGCAACGGTCTGCAGGACCATAAAAGCCTTTAATGAGTTAGGCAAGGTTTCAAGGAAGGTTCAGGTCCGGAAAAAAATTGTGAGGACACTACCTGGGAAGATAGAATCAGGGAGAAACTCAGGACAAATCCAACTTGATCCATGAGACAGATGCCTAAAGAGGAATACATGAGCAACACTAGAATTTGGAGAATGATCCGGAAAGACCTGAGGATGCTCGCTTATAAGAGAAGCCACCTCAGATTCTGTCACAGGCCATAATGAACAAGCCTCTTATCTGTGGGAGGAACATTATTCAACAACTCTCCAAAGACAGGTCGCCATCAGTTCTCTGGACAGATGAGAAAATTTTCACGGTCCAGGCCACCCACAACAGTCAAAATGACCCGATTTGACGTGGAAGAAGGAGGACATTCCCGGGAGCTGAGGACAGCCTTCAGAAGGCAGAAGCTACCTCCGTCATGGTCTGAGCGGGCGTGACGTCGGACGGGAAGAGGGCCCCTTTGATCTTCGTCGAGGAGGGGGTGAAGGTCGACCAAGCGTTTATTTTAACTTCTTTCCGAGGAGGTAGTCCCATGGGCACAAAGAGAGTATCCAACGACACTTTAGTGTTCCAGCCCGATGGGGATCCATCCCACACCAGCAAATTGGTTCAAAGCTTCTGTAATGATATGATTGCAGACTTTGTCCCAAGTACTTGTGGCCACCACCATCCTCCCCAGATCTGAACACCATGTACTATGGATATAGTAGTCTATTCTGGAGGAGAAGGGTGTTAAGCAAGTCCTGACCATCAGTGGAGATTCTAAAAAAGAACTGCTTCAGCCATGGGCCTCCTTATCTGAGGAAGAAATATCTGCCTTTGTTACCTCCACCGTTAGGAATTTCAAAGCTGTACTGAAGGCCATAGGAGGATACTGGAAAATCATAAAATATATATATTTTTTTACAGATTATACTATTATTTTATTACAGCAATGTTTATGAAAATTTAATACAAAGATTATACATTGTCATACGTGTGTCTCAATTGTAGTGAATCCCCTGTATAATTTATATAAGATTAGTATGTATTAAATTTCAATATCTATAATAAATTATAACAAATTCGTTCAGAAAAAGGAACTGAAAGAAATTTCTAGGGCCATATAATTTATTAATTATCCTTAGAGTTTTTTAATACCTTTGCATAATACAGACTTACTTAGGTTTTTAAATTTTTTGGATAAGAAAATAACTCTTACTTTTAAACATATAAATTTTAATTCAGTATAAACATATGAAAGGCCCTTTCAGATCTCTTATTCAAAAAGTGCATAACTTCAATTTAGATATACAAAATCCATAAAACATTATTATAAACTAGCACTTACTTTTTTTATACTTCAAAGATTTGATTGACATTAATATATGATATGGTTTTCATACAATTCATTATAAATTAAATAGAATATCTTTGAATACGTAAATTGTTGAGATTAAAAAGACCACGTTAGCCATGTGATTTCATCCGCTCCTGGAAACGACTTTTGGTATCAACCATTCTTACGAGCTTTTTATAGATATAATAAGAAACTATATCGATAAAAATAGAAGCCAACCCCCCAATTGTAGTTCTCCAGGGTTACAGGACGCTTGAATGGTTACACGTGCTTATTAGTCAACTTAAATATGGCCATTTGGGAGGACCCGTCGGAAACGATGAAGTGGGCTTCTTTACTTAGGCAAAAAAGGTTTTCCATAAATGAAAAATGTGTTATTTAACACTTCTCTCTCCATGGAATATTTATGTCTACTGCACATCTGCAAATAATATAAGAAACCCTAGACGAAAAATATTTCCCTGCATTGCAAAAAAATGTAATTTGATGATAAGGCAGTAAAGGATATTATTTTTAAGAACAATCATAAATTGTAATAATTGTAATAAAAAGTTACAACAATCAGTAACTTCGACTATAATGGCCGTTTTTAAGTTTTTGTAGAAAGAAAAAGCATCAAAAACAATAAAATGACACTTTGCTTAATTGTTTTTTATATAAACAAAACTGTTTTTTTATTGTTCCCAGTCAAGAGAAGCGCTTAATTACCTCCGCCGAAGGAGGTATTTTTCACTGGCGTTGGTTTGTTGGTTGTAGTTTGTTGGTTTGTTTGTCAGCAGGATAACTCAAAAAGTACGGAACGGATTCGAATGAAACTTTGTGGAGTTGTTGGAAATGCAAAAGGAACAAGTGATTAAATTTTGGCATCTCTGAATGCAGAATTAAGATGCAAAATGAGCTAAATACTAATAAATATTTCAAGTTAGCCTACTCTGCCAATAGATGTCGCTGTGCTGTGAAATCGGGTGCGGGAGCGTCTTCCTCTCGGAATTTCCGTCGAGGGGAACCCTCCCCGTCCCTCTACGCCGCCCCAGTCATGAAAAATCCGCCTCGGAAGGCTCATAAGGACCCCGTGACGGCGGAGGTTTGCACCCTCTGATGTGTATATATGCTTGAATATATTTTCTATAAGGTTCATCATTTTTTGGAAACCTTGTTATAATTTTCTATTGCTACTGACTTTTATGAACTTCCCAAAAAAATATTATACCGATATAAATTACGTATATTTGGCAATAGGTAGCAATATATTGTGTCTCGGTTTCATCACCTCCTCCCTCCTGCAGATATATATTTTCAGCATCAACCTAATAAGAATACCGCTTACAGACAGTATATTTATACAAATATACCCATTCGACTGAAAACATCTTGCGACAACAACTGATACAAATAATAGATTTTTTCAACCGAGTCCCAGCTCGGATCATTTCCTATTTGAAGCCCCCCTTAAGTTTTCTTGAAAGTATATATCGTATCTGAGGATTTAAAAACAAAATGACCATGTTGTTCTGTAATTTATACAAATAATCAGCATTCCGTTTGTCTATTTGTTCGTTTCCCTGTATCTCACATTGATTTATTATATTTTGAAGAAATTTTCAATCCATAATTTTGAGGGCTCAGGAGTCAGTGGTGGTGGCCACTTATGAAAGATTATTGTCGCCATGCTTATTTTATTAACCATTTTTCCGTGTTTGACTTTGAGGTGTGGCGGTGTTAGTTAGATTTTATTTCCGTTCGCCAATATATATATATATATTTTATGTACAAGCAAATCGTGGACAAATCTCTGCCCTCAAACATGGTCAACTTCTGCCTGAACTTTTAGGATTGCAATATCCTACCTTTTGTAACTTTATAGGTGTGTCCTAACTGGTCTAAATTTCAAAATGGTAGCTCTCTGTCTCAATCATGGCCTCTACACGAGGCAGGAAGGCAGCGCAGACCTTGACCACGTAGTCTATGGTAGTCTTGGCTCTTCACAGGTATTTGTCAAGAGGCCTTTAACATTGTAAACAAGCACTTCAGGTTGCCCACAATGGTTGGGATGGACACTCCGGCTTGAAGCAGGGCTCAATCTTTTCTTTTTGAACCTCCATAACTTTTGCAATATTCAATTTAGAAAAAACTTTTTTTGACAAAACTTGTGTGTTTTTTATACTAGAAGATTCCAGCCGAAACTCACAGAACAAACCATTTAAAATCAAGAAACTTTCCTTGTTTTAAGGTTACGAATTTTCAATAGTTTTTGGATTTTTGTTCCTTATACAGTTGTACATGTAGGATTTATTTGACTTTTAGGGGCAATAAGCAGACCTAGGTAAAGGCCACAAATTTCGTTTAATGACCATTTACATATTCTGACAACAATAGGATGACAATCATCAATTTATTTTTTAACTGTTTTTATCCTCAATTCATCAGGTCAGGAGTATCCCAGGCGAGAATAAACAAAACGGTCGTGATTTTGAAATTAATTTTATATTTTTTTCTATGTATAGATTGTTGAGTACTATACATTGTTCAGGTAGAAGTTGTCCATGTTTATGGGGTAGTTAGTGATGTCCACAAATGGCTTGTTACACCACTATAATTTATATATACATAATATTTATAATTATAGTAACAAAAAAAGCCACAAATAAATATAAGAAAATACAAAAAAAACATCAAAAAACTATATGGTTGTGTTAAGGTGTATTTGGAATATTTGATAACCAATCCAATCAATGCAAGATACTTTGTTGTACACGAGCAATTAAGAAAAAGAGAGAAAAAGTTGATTACTCATAAAATGCCAGTTTTAATGCACCAATAAATGTGATTCATTTTTGTTTCAAATGTCAAATACAGTACCAAAGGACCAAAACAGCTATTTGATTACAAAGAAATGAGTGAATTTGTGTGTTGTGTTTTTTTTTTTTTTTTTATTCAACAGTTCATGTAAAATATACAAAACAATATATAAAATTGATGCTAATAAGTAAAAATACAATATATAAACATTTTAGTTCATAATTATAGCAACATACATGAACATACTACCTAATTTCTCCAAAAGTAAAACTTAAACTATTAAAACATAAATACTAAAAACGAAGTGTAAAGGATCATTTAAATTTTTTAAATTTCTTTAAAAGTAATTTTAAAGCATCTCTTAAGACGTTGGAACGGGAGGGGACATATTTCACCAAATCGCCAGCTAGCGTCCACGAGTTGTCCGTGACCGAAGGGATCCGTAGGTCCAATGCAGCATATCGAGCGGAGGCGGATATGCATATTGCCCTAAGGTCCAGCGGCTGCAGGGGACGATCCAATGTAAGGCTCTTTGCCACTAGGGCTTTGGCACTAAGTAGAGCGTTGTTTATAGCTTTTGTCTTCGCGGAAGCCCTTTGACTTGAAAGGCCAAATAAAATAGAGGCTTTGCAGTACTTTCCAGCGTTAGGTGCATCCAAGCCCCTTACATTTAGTTTATGAATCTCACCAATATGTCTACCGATCGACACTCTGCAAAGGCGTGAATTATAGAGTTAAAAATAACACCACAGTCTTTGCAAGGGCGGGAAAACTTGAGGAGATTTGCCGAAATCAATAACTGTGAAGTAAATTGTCTTCCGTCCGTTATACAGCTAATAGAATGCCGGATACGATTACTCCACTCTCTCGGAAGATCCAGGAGTTTTAAGAATGCATCACAAATGAGATTGCACTCCGACAATCCCATATGCACAGGGGGAGTTAATTTTAAAAACCAGGGCTTTAGCACATTATGGAGATTTGCCGCCCGTAACAAGGGAAACCGAAATCTTCCATGATTAAGAGAGTCATGGTGATGTAAGTTGTGGATAGTTAATATACCCTTATTGATTGCGAGTTTCTCAAGATCCTCCGGAGTTCCTAAGTTCTTGAAGAAATGCCTTTTTGAAGAATTATATCTTATGATATCAACAACGGAGTCCTTTTCAAATATTGGTGTGTTTTTCCAAATGATTCTTTGGGCACAACCCCAAGTAACCGAAAGGCTAGAGGTAATGCCGTTTGTTAGCTCAGAGCCAAACATAAGCCAGTGATAAATTTTATTAAATGAAACGCAACGCCTCCATTCACAAGAAGGATGTTTCGCTAAATTAAGGAAGACTTTTAAATAAATCTTGGGAATTATCGTAGCGAGTTGAACTATACCTCCTCCAAGAAGACCTCTCTTTCTTTTAATAGTTGGCAAATACATCCTATGAAATAATGCAGCCAGCCAATTGTTCTCATCTAAGATGGCTTTTTCCGCTATCAAAGGCGACGAAGAAGCTTTGTAGAGAACCAACGGAACTACTTTTGTGTTGTAGAGGTCAATTCTTTTCTGAAGACGGAAATTTCTCCATGACAAGATTTTTTGCATTATGATACAGCTGGTACTTGACCAATTCTTTTCATACACGCCGGTCCTACACCATACAATACCCAAAACCTCAATTGTAGGTTTCAATTTACAAGCACGGATTTGAGTACAAAAGACTGGGTTCCAAGAACCGATTGGTAAAATAGAGGTCTTATCTTTATTGACTGATAGACCTGAGCTAATTTCAAATTTATTAAAATATTCTAAAATAATCTCTATCCTTTTAATAAGCTGAGCTTCCGAGTTAGCTTGAAGCATTATGGTGACGTCATCTGCGTAGAGATCGATTATATGATGAGACCCCTCAAAGTCCACGCCAAATCCGCCAAACTTTCGAATTATCCTCTGAGCAAACTCCTCGATTGAGGCTATAAAAAGGAGAGGGGCCGAAGGACATCCTTGCCTACAGCTTTTCCCCAACTTGATGCTCTTGCTTTCTTGTCCATTTAAAGAAATAGTAGAGGATCCATTAAAAAGTAATGCACGAACAGGATTAAAAAAAATTCTCGGTAAAATATTTTTAACTGCCTTTAAAATTTGAATGTGTGAAATGGAATCAAACGCTTTTGAGAAATCAATAGCTACAATAGCGCCATATTTTCCATTCTTTCTGACCGAGTCTATTGAGGCTTGAATATTATAAGATATGTCGTGAATTTTTCGGTTTTTTAAAAAACCCTTTTGATGGGGGCCTATTTTTTCATTTAAAAAAGCTCCCATTTGTTGAGCTAGGACACCCGAAAGTATCTTGTAGGATTCATTTAAAATCGTGATGGGCCTCCAATGGCTAAAATCAGATCCATCTCCCCTTTTTGGGATCAGCACAATTCTTCCCTTGGATAATAAACTGGGCATCTTTCCTTTTTTCTCCATTTCTTTGCCTACCTTCAAAAGGAAGGGGGTAGTCTGGTCAGGAAATTTTGTGTAGATCTTCCCAACAATACCGTCCGGGCCACACGCTTTATTGAGCTTAAGATGTTTTGCGATATAATTTGAAATGCTTTGAAAAGAGTACACTGAATCCTGATTACTGGTGAGACATTTTCTTGGGCGGGGAAAATGTCCAACTCTTTCTTCAACTAGAGTCTGAAAGCGGCGATAGAAAAAATCTAAAATATCTTGATTATTGTAAGGATCTTCTTACCATCAATAATCTTGGAGACAGAACGGGCCAATATATTTTCCTCTCTCGAAAGGTCCCTAATTCGTTTGTTGCAGTCATTTTCACGGTTAACTTTAGATTCCATTTCAGCTTCCGCCACCTCAGCTAATCGAAAAGCGTTAATAGAGTCAGCCATACATGATCGAACAAGCAAGGATTCCTTTCCCAGCATCGTTTCTAATTGCCGATTCTCTTTCTCATATTTTACTTTTTTCTTCCTTTTAAAAGTAAAGGAAGTGGATATAATTATTTTATTCATCAGCTGTATAGCCTGAAAGGCCGAAAGACAATCTTTATAGCTAACTTCAAGAATTCTTTTTAAGCTTGCAATGTATTTCTCATCATCCAGAAGCCAGTATGGAACAATGATGTTGCTTTTTTTGCGCTACACCAAAGCTCTATTTCCATAATTTTGTGGTCAGATGAAGGTTCGGAACGATAGCCTGCTTTTCTAATTTTTGAACTAAGGAGGGAGAGGCCAAAGTTAAGTCCAACCTGGACTTTTTATTTCCTCTGGACCACGAAAAAGATCCTGGATTGTATTTCTCTAGGACATCAATTAGATCAAAACTCAAAATGACTTTTTTCAACATTGCGCTATTCGGATAAACATGCATTGGCTGATCTAAATCAACATTCATATCTCCAACCATAAGAATAGGCAACTTGTTGTCGTGCTGAGAGTTTAAAATAGCTTGGAAGAAGGGAGCCGACTTTACATTAGGCCCATAAGCATTAATTACATATAATGTAACTCCGTTCGAAGATAAGCGCACTTTATGCCAATCACTCGCTCCCGAATATTCTTTGATGATATACCACATTGAGACTCTCTTCGTAATAAAGGTTAGGACTCCTCTCTTAGATCCTGAGCCGGTAAAACAATAGTGAAAACTTCTAGGGAGACAAAGGCCTTGATTTAAAACTTTTTGATCTAGCTTTTTTTATTATTGTGCTTTAAATGAGTTGCATTATGTATGTCCCTATGGATTAGGATGTCTCATGGTTTTTAAAGAAATAAGCTGATGAAGGGATTTAATGGAACCAATTTTTCGGCATTGTTTCAATAATACAAATACAAGCACCTTGCATCCTTTACAGTTGAAGAGAAAGTCAATGAAAAAAGAATACACAACAAATCAAAAGAGGAAGAGCAATATATTTTAACTTATTAATGTGACAATGGAACAATGGATTCTACATAATGTAATTGATAAAAACACAGATCTATTGACTTTACTTGTGTTTCATAATTTTAGTTTATAGCATGCAAGAAAATTCGTCTTTAAATAATTATTGACTTTCATTGACTATAAAATATCTATACTTATAAAATAAGAGTTCCGTTCGTCTATCGTTCGTTGTTGTTTTTTTTGTATCTCCAAAAGGATCATTAGATCTGGACTATATTTCGATAATGTTTGAGGGCTCAGGAGTGTTTTAGTGGTAGTGAAACCACCTGGAAAATCATAAATGTCAAGTTTTGTTTAGCCCACAACGTGGTTATGCAATTTCTTAAAATTACCAAGTTAGATTCTGAACAAATTTTCTGTCAAGTGTGTTTTGAACAATTTCTGGGTAATTCCAGGAAACTTTGTTCGCCAAATGTTAATTTTATGTGGAAAAGGTTTCTACGATTTCTGATAATGGCGTTCGATTTGGACTTAATTTTATGTTGAGATTTGGGATGCTAAGAATTTAATTTGCCCATATTGTTTTACTAGAATTGCATCCGACTGGATAGAACCAAGAATTATTTTTTGTGAGTGGTTGTTCCCAGAAAAATATTAAACTAATAAAAAATAGATCGTTATTTACTTGTTCGATCCACTTTATCTCCTAAGCACTCAGATAAATATTATCGCTTTTCAATGGATAAGTTTAGAGGTGCCAAGGAACATTATGGGAAAGTTGCTGAATATATTTAAAAATTACCGCTTCCTGGCCTTTTTGGATCGAATGATTAGATATTCTCTTGTATGAGTCTATGACGGTCGACATTTTACATCATAATTTTAATATTATGCTTTTAGTCCAGTGTAAAAATTGTGGTAAATTATACAATGGTATTCTTTATGTTTTTGTCGATTGTCCCATGTTAATTATTTTGAGATCATTGTTAAAGCTAATTATGCTTTCATTTTGAATATCAGGCTAGACTTTGTGAAAGCGTATATACTCATCTGTTCTTTAAACATTTTAAACGTAATTCTCTGAAAGGAAAAGCTATTCGATCAGCCATTAAGAACTTTAAATCTTATGTAAGACATAAATGGGCCTAGGAATGTGCGGATGTCCCTAAATTAAGAGCAAGTATGATATCCGCTGCAGCGAGATATTTTGCCCTGGAAATTAGGATCCCCGATGCTCGTGATGATTCCTGAACGTATGTGCATAGGATAATACAATATTTTCCTTCGAAATCTACACAACATCTCATGCGTTGAAGAGAATTATAAAGCTTCACAACAAATTACCGTCTAATCTTAGGATTTTTTCCAATAATTTTTAAAAATTAATAATTTAGATTCATGATATAATATTTCAATTGTTCCTTTTAATTGGTTATCTTAATCGATTATTAGTTTATATATATTTAGATCTTTTAGCAGGAAAAATAATTTTTTAATTGACTTATTCGATTAGAGTTATTGCATATAAAACATGTATATATAATTAAACATTATAGTTTAACATTAAACCCTATACTAAAGTCATAACCGAATGAATCTACAAATAAAATATACAATTAATCAAAAGCAATACAACAATAAACCTATATCTATCACGTAAAATAATATTAAGACAAAACATACACAATTAAATAAAACTTAAAGAACAAAAACTGAATGTAAAATTAATAAAGTTCATTAGAGTTTAATTTTAAAATTTTAAATGTATGATTAAAACTCGATGAAGTTTTGTTTTCTGATTCTTCGGAAACCATTATATAGTCTTAATAGGCGTTCTCCGAAACCGTAGGCTCACCTTTGAGCCGTTTGGGTAGAAGCGTTGAGTGTCTCCAGCGTAGCTCCAATTCGTCCCTGAGAGATCCGGGATCCTGAGGTGAGAGCCGAATAACGGGCCGAAGAGGACATTAAAATAGATCTAAGGCGCTTTGATCCAGGGTTGAACTGTCGAGAGTTTTTCTGCGATCATGACCGGATGATACAAAGAGCAAACTCAATAGCCTTCGACTTAGAGTTGCCGTTGTTAGGATTGGAGGTTGTTCCGAATAGAAGTATTGGCGTGAAATATTTTCGCTTAAATTCTTCAGATTTAACTTAAGGAATTGTTATTATGGTGAGAGATGTACAGCTGGAAAAGGCATGATATACAGTGTTGTATAAATTTTCCACAATCCTTACAAGGAGTTGTGAAAAATAGTAGCCCTGGATATTTGGAACTGAGCAGTGAAGCGTTGGTCATATTTGACTTTTTAACAGAGGACATTATCCTATTTACCCATGTTTTAGGAAGTTGGAGATCTTTTAAAAACTTTGACGCCATTTTATTTGCTTCTTTTCGTGGACTCTTCGTAGACATTCTTAAATGCCAGGGCATGGGAAATATATGGTGATCAGCAGCCCTTTTTAGCTTAAAAGAGATTTTTCCGCAATTAAAAATAATTTTGTTTAAGTCATGATAAGATAAAATGTCCTCTCAAATGCTTCAAGTTCTAAAATTTGGGTTTCCTTAAGATTTATAAAAAAATTTCTTGTGATGATTTTTTAGTATGATATTTAATGTTGATGAAAAATAAAATGACGGTCGTCCTTTCCAGAGGATTCTTGGGAGCAGCTAGGGAAGTAGAAAACCGTTCCACTCTCTGATTCATTGAGTCTATACCAATCATGAACCAAGTATATGCAGGGTGCATAGTGAAATAGGATCGCCATTCTTTTTCCGGATTTCTTGAAAGGTCTATACATATATTTTTATAAATCTTGGAATAATCGAAGAAGAGAGTTCGAGAGTCCGCCACCCATACAACACTTGGTATCTTGAGTGAGGGAATGTAGCTTTTATGGAAAAGTTGACCTCAGCGATATGTTTTTCTTTTCGAGTGCTTTCTCTGCCAGTCATGGAATGGCTGTTGCTTTGTAAAGAGTTGCTGGAACAATTTTGTAATTGTACAAATCGATCCTCTGTTGTAGGTTTAAATTTCTCCATTTTGATTGATTGACGTCTATTAATGCTTCAAGGAAGACCAATTGCTCAGTGATGCACCATGTCTGTCCCAAGTTATTCCAGAATTTCCACTCTGTCTTTGATTGAAGTGAGGCAACCTGAAGTCCTAGCAAGGTATTCCAATTTCCAATGGGATAACCGTAGTTTTTTAAAGTTAACTTTTAGTCCTGATCTTGATTCATATTTTTTGAAATGATTCTATATGGCTTCCAAGCATTAATTAATTGCGGTTCTGTTTTTGCTTCTACATAGAGAGTAATATCGTCTACATACATATCTATGATATGTTTACAGGATCCTAAGTCAATCTCACAACCTTTAAATTTTTACTACAGAATCACTGAGATCCTTAAGACCAGCAGCAAACAAAAGAGGCGCTGATGGACGCCTTGAAGACAGCTTCTTTCAAGGCTATGGCTTCACTGTTAAGATCGACCCATAGTCACAGTCGACGTTCCATTGAAAAGAAGGGCTCTGATTGGATTTAATTACTTTTTGGGGAGAAGCTTCTTTACAGCTTTCATAATGTGCCCATGGAGTATCGTATCGAAAGCTTTGCAAAAATCGATTGCAATTATTGCTCCGAACGAGCCTCTCGATTGTGAAGATTCTATTGCAGGTGTATATTTTTAGACACATCGGATATTTTCCTTCCCTTAAGAAATCCTTTTTGCTCTGCCCCCAATTTTAGATTTAAATAGGCTCATTTATGAGCAACTAAGGCATATATACA
>CP045906.1:935640-950419 GCA_013387185.1 Caligus rogercresseyi
TCATCACCAATGCCTCTATTGATGGAAAATAGATGATTCCAACATTAACCCATTATATCCTAGTGTTGCGCTCATGCAACGCTAATGTGAAAATACACTTTTATTCATAAATCCCATTATTGATGACAGACAGGTCGCAACTGGTTCAGACGTGCTCATATGACGCTAATGCAAGTTATTACGTCATATTTTCATTTGTGGTGCAGTGTTGTGGGTGTAGGGACACGTTTATCAGTTTCTCTGTACAGCATAATGGAGGCTCGGCAGAAGTAAGTCTTAATATCTAAATAAAATTATTTTGACAAGAATGTTATCAAATATTATATTACTGGGAATATTTTGAAACTATGTATACCTTTTATAACGATTTTGAACGTGCTTGTAAAAAATATTGATGTTTCTTTTGTGTTACGTGAGCGCAACGCTAGGATAATATGTTATGTTTTTACAGAGGGCTATGCTTGAATGAAATTGTGGATTTGATCGAAGATTTGGAAGATAATCAGGACTATGATGTATTTACTGAACCTCCTGATACTCATATAGTAACTGATGAGGATTCCAATGATGAAAACGATCGAAACGCCAATTCTTTAACCAATTTATCGGGCCCCTAACTAAGAGCTCCGGCTCACACTGGCAAGGGTCATAGAGTATTAGGCACAGACTCCGACTGTGAATATGAGAATAAGTCTACACCGTAAAAAACATGTTCATTTAGAGTGGCGAAAATCCACAAACCAAGGTATCACAGAGGATTTGTTTCCTGAAGACAACTACTCACAATTTGCAAATCTAACTCCTGAGCAGTTATTCGAACTATTCTTTGATGATCAATTGATATCTTATTAGTAGAACAGACAAATATATATGCCCACGAAAAGAACGCAATGTCATTCACAGTTTCTAAGGAAGAAATGAAAGTTTTCTGGCGATTCTGATCTGTTCCGGATACAATCCACTACCAAGTAAACGACATTACTGGGCAAATGGCGATGACTTGAAGAACCACGCCATCTATAATTCAATGAGAAGGAACACGTTTGAAGATATCATGCGTTATATCCACTTCATCTCCAACGATCACATAGATCCCAAAGACAGTATTGGAAGGTACGCCCCTTAGTAAAACATCTGCAGAAGAAATTCATGGATAATTTTGTACCAACACGTGCCATCTCGCATGATGAATCCATGATTCAATACTTCGGGAAGCATGGGTGCAAGCAGGCTATCAGGAATAAACCTATACCCTTCGGATATAAAGTGTGGTCGCAATGTTCGAAATCAGGATACCTCGTAGCTTGTGATTTGTACCAAGGCAAATCAATTGGTGGAGTGGAAGAGGAGGAAAAAAAGTTTGGAAATGTTCTGCAACTGTATTGAACCTTTTGAACAAATACGATGAACAGAGGAGAAATCTTCCCTACACCTTGTATTTCGATAATTTATTCACGTCTGTACCACTTTTAGTTGAACTCTAAACTAAATATAGTGTATGTATATAGAATAAGTGTACAATATATGTATGTTCTAAATAAATAAGAAATAATACATTTTTGTCGCTTATTGTCCTAGCGTTGCGTGTACGCAACAGCTAATAAATGCTAAACTATTGATTTGTGAAATCTCAAATTTTGCAAATCAA
Source organism: Caligus rogercresseyi (assembly GCA_013387185.1). Lineage (NCBI taxonomy): Eukaryota > Metazoa > Arthropoda > Copepoda > Siphonostomatoida > Caligidae > Caligus > Caligus rogercresseyi. Next base: position 937,289 of record CP045906.1, read on the forward strand.
TTTTATATCTCAAAGTAATCATTTTGCCAAGTTTCATGAAAATCAAAGAATTTTTTTTTTGTTAAAATTAATCCAGGACATAATGGGTTAAAGGATCTCTAAGTGATTCATCGCAGTTTCGGTTTTGCCACTTTTGAAAAGACAAACTTACATGGAATAGCACCTTGTTTCGATACTTCCTGTTCCGATCTTCTTCAAAAGTTATATTACATTACAAAAAGTGTTCAGAGCACAATACGCGTGGTCTTTTGCTTGATAATTTTTCCTCCTAAGTGGCGTTTACCACGTTTTTTGTAGTTGGAAGTCTTCATGAAAATAAAAAAAGAGATTATCCTTATCTGAGAAGGTCGATTTAACATCCAATTGCTTAACAAGAAGTCATTTTTGCAGAAATAATAAACTTATCAATCAAAATAGTGGAGTCCCTTTATTAATACTGAGTTAACACTTACATAATAAATAAACAGCTGAATGATTACAGCTATATTGTTCCCAGACTCTCTTCTCTAAGGCCAGATCCTAGGACAAATTTAAACTCTATGGTAATATAAGGTTAACTAAAAGTTTCATATAGGTATTTTCGCAACTGTCCCTGAATAGTTTTACTCTGTTTGTGGTATAAATTTTAGTGATATTATGGTGTCACTGTATAAAATTTTCACAAAAACAGAATCAAATGTTTTTAACCAAAAAAAAAGAGATTAAATGTGGTTTACAATCAGTCTCTACTCAAATAATTATTAGAAAAATTATATAATGAAGCATGAAAACAAATAAAAATTAATCATGATATGACTTTTTCAAGATTTTGCCTAAAAGTTTTTGATTATTTTTAAGTAAAAAACTTTTATGGTGCAGCGCCGTTGTTGAAAGATATTTGAAATAGTTGATAGCGAGAGTTTGTTTGATTATGCTGATTGCAATCCTACTATAGGATGTTTTGTTACTTGTATTATATTTTATATATATGTATATATTATATATATATATAATATATATATATATATATATCTATATATATATATATACGATATATATATATATCTTTATATATATATATATATATATAAACTGTTCAATATATATTTCATAAAAAATAAAAGGTATAATGGAAAGCTAACATTTTTAATGAATAAAAAATAATCCTCTGCAGATGTAAGGATCTAACAAATTGTTTTGTTAGAATCCTCAAATGTCATGGGTGCGATGTGTATCTTAAAATATACTTGACCTCTACAGATTTTATCATACACATGACTATGGTTTCTTTGTGTATATAACATTGAGCCAGCTTTCAAATATCAGTTACGATGCAGCAATATATTTTATCTCTGAGTTAAAAAAGGACAATTTTTTTAAAGTTAAAAAAACAACTAAATCTATTGGGATGATTGTGTAAGTAATTTAAAAGAATACAGATTTGAATATATAATGCTGGAACTCCTATTATTTAGCTTTCAATTACATTTATATTTTTTCTTACATGGAAAAAAATCTTCCTCGTATATGGAATGATATATTGTTTAAATGAAGATTGATGGAAAAACAACAATAATTTTGCATGAGTTTCTTATTGTATTTTATATGAGAAAGATATAATTTATTTTGGAGGTTTGAATTTTACAATACGATATATATATATTTGTATTTATCATTTAAAAATGTATTATTGACAAAAAAACGTAGAGTTTTTAAAATAAAGTTGTATAACATCGTTATTTTTAACCTTGTGTCAAGCTAAAAAGAAAAAAACATTCTTTGCCCACATTGTATGTTTTTATTGCTGTGTAAACTTAAAAAATGTAAAAGTTTAGTTGTATTTCTTAATAAATGGTCTAACAACTTATTAAAAGATGTTATTTTTTTGGGCTACAAACAGATAACATATCCTTATCTAACGTAAAACACCCTTCCCCATTGAAAAGATATGGGAAATATCAATGTTAGACAGCTAAATGTGTCCAAAATTTTGAACCTTTGTATTAATCATTAAATATTATTTTAATTGTAATTATTTCCTATAAAAAATATATTTTTCAAAAATATGCTTTCCGACTATACACTTTGAATGAAAACAAATCCTGTAACACCCCATTCAAATAGTGGATAGCTCCAATGCAAGGACGAGGATTGCTATTATGGTAATTATCGTCTATATTTAACAGCTTAGCCACTAAATGTGTCCATTGGTTTGTGCACACGTCCAAATTGGAAGATCCTGCCCTTCAAAAAAAGGTCAAAGAGGTGAAATGAAATCCATTGTTGTGGATAAAAGGATTCTAAAGTGTGATTCAAGGAAGAGACGCTTTTTTATTTAATGTTCTGAATCATACAGACATATTCGAGAGCAAATCAACTTCCTTATTTTGTATCAAGCTTAAAAGGTAATTGGAATTAGACAACAGTATAAAAGAAAAACTGTTTTTATATCTAAACTATTAATTCAATATATATGAAGTTTTATATACTTAAAATTCAGATTTTTATTTTATTTTCCAAATAACTTTTTATTTTCAAATATTTGTTTTTTATATTTCCCAACATTTTACCAAATTACCTTATATTTTTATAAGGTTTCCAAACACTTTCATTGCTTCAAATGTTTATTTTTTCATTTGAAAATCTTTTGTAGTTTTTCAAATATTTCAGGATTTTGTTAGAATTTTTTTTTTTATTCAAATAGAGGATTTTAAGAAAATATCGGCCTTTTAAAAGAACCAACAAATTGACGTAAAAAATATTTATATGAGGCCACTTTTGAAACAATAAAGTTAATTCATGTTTTATTACGCAATTGTTCAAAATAATTTTATTGTGTTAAAAAATGCTAAAGCAGATATGAAATAAAAGCTTTTTTGGAAAAATATTAGTCATTGTGGTAATTAATATTTCATTTATTTAATAATGATTATTTATAATTGCAAAAAAAATATGACAATTATTAAATATTACTAAGTCAATATCTCCAAAGTATATAAATAAAATCGTGTGGTTAGTTCTAGTGAAGCCTTCTTAGGGCTTTAGGTTCTTGATTCGGGTTCTGAAATTTGTTTAAGCTACGCTGTCATAATGTGTACAGGGGTGTGCAGGCGAATCTAGACTAACTTTGAGTACTTGTATCTCAGAAATCAGTTAGGGTAGAAGTTTAAAAATGTATGAACTGGTTAGTATATCCTATGAGCTTTGTAATAACAAAAAGATTGAAAATGTCCTCGGAACTTGAGCACAGGACGGCCATTATTGTGGCGCTCCGTTGCGGCCGTGCGCCCAAGGAGATCATCGACTTCTTCAAATTCCAAAAGCTACTGTTTACAGCATTGCCAAGTTCTTCAAGGAGTTGGAGGACATCGAGGAAGGATTCTAACACCGGAAAGAAAACTCCAGACGATCCCAAGTCAGAAGAGGAGTGCCGACTTCATTGATCGCCTCCAGACGAGGAGTTCTGGCCCCCAGCAGCCCTGACCTCAACCCCTGTGACTATACTTGTGGGGCGTCTTGAGAGGGACACTAACAAGCGTGCTCACAACACTGTGGACTCCTTGAAAGCTGCCATCATCCAGGCAGTGGCCAACTTGTCCAGGGAACAGGTGGCTCATGCCGTTGGGAGGTTCAGCACCGTGTTGAGGCTGTTATTGTGAAAGGAGGAAGTTGGATTGAATGATCATTAAGAGAAAAGTCATTTAAATATGTGTGATATGAAAAAAGTCAATTAAAGGTCTTGTTCTGGATATGAGTATTTGTTTCCGTGCTTAGAAAAGTCTAGATTTCGCCTGCACACCCTGTATAATAACATATATATAAATATTATTAATGTTTGATATCACATGTTCTCAGAATATAGGTAAAGAATTTGACTTTTTTGGATTTTTCTATGACGTCATAGGAAGCTATGACTGGTTGATGAAAAAGAACATACTCCTTTCTTTATTTACCTTGTCATCAAGGCACTCTCATACATAGGTTCCAGACCCTAGCCAAAACAAATATATTTGATATGGTGCATATTCCGCAGAGAAATTAAAAAGTATTCTTAGTTTGATCTCATCATTAACACATTTGTGAGGAATAAAATTTGAATATATAATGTTGTAAGCTATGTGTACACATATCAAGGTTAGAAAATATTAAAAACTCATATTTACTTTTAGCTATAAGCTAATTTACATCAGAATAATTAATGTTTTAGAAGAATAAGCATGCAGTCAAGACAATTAGTTTGGCTGGAGTTTAGAGATATTTTTATTTTCTTTGTGATTTCCAAAAGTTATTACAAATATCCAGGCTTGTGAGCGATCAGGAAAAAATAGCGATCCGATCAGAAATAGCGATCAGAAATTCTTTGCGATATAGCGATATAACGATCAGGGATTTTTCCGATCAGCGATCCGATCAATTTAATTGCGATCAACAAAAAAATTACCTAAGTAATACTAATTCTAAGTAAAATTTAAATTTATATACAGTCAAACCTTTATAAGTATCATCTATATATGGCAATGGACTGATTGTTTCCCATAGCCTATGAGCTCCAAAATAACGACTTCTCCATAGGTGCCTGTCTGTATATTTTAGGACAAAAATATCAGAATGATTGTTTCTCATAGCCTATGAGCTCCACTCTGGCTCCACAATTGGCATATGTCTGCATATTTTAAGACAGGAGATGCCAGAATAAATGTTTCCCATAGCCTATGAGCTCCAAAACAATGACTTCTAAATAGTCGCCTGTCTGTATATTTTAGGACAAAAATATATCAGGATAGCACACACTGGCTTTTTCCATTAGTATTAGTCTGTATTTTGTATTGTCTAAACAAATATTAGTTGTTGGAATGGATTTTGGTCAATGTGACAGCTAGTTAAGTTTTAAGAAATGTAGGGTTTGTCTCAAAAATCCTTATTACAAACATTTTTTTCTTTTTTAGTTATTTTATACAAATTGATCGGATCGCTATTTTTTTAGTGATTTTCTTACGATCAAAAGATATAAAGATCAGGACTCTTTGCAATACTCCGATCAGCGATCAAATATCGCTATATCGTTATTGATCGCCGATCAGAAAAAACTCCGATCAACAAGCCTGCAAATATCTAATGTCTAAGTCTACAGTATATTTTCTGAATATTTCTTATACATTTTTCTTTTTTATATAATCTTTAAAAAGAAGAAAAAGCAGTGAATCATTTAGTAGTGAGTAATACTTCTATGAAACGCAAAAAAAAACAAAAACAAGATATATAAGCATATTAGTGCATACCATTTGGCTAATTGATCCAAAGTTTTTTCAAGAGCAATACAACCTGGACAAGGACTTCTTTTGCACACACCTTGACTATAATTCTTTAATAATCAAACAATGATGCCAAGCAACACCTACATCATTTAAATCCAATTAGTGACCTTATGAAAAACCATAACTATGTCTTTGATTATAATGATGTTGCTACGAATTGTTTGCTTGCATAAATAATAAATAAATAATATATATATAAATATATATACATATATATATATATATATTATATATATATGTATTATATGAAACATTTATCTATAATTTCCAAAAATATGATAAATAATATATACTATATATATATATATATATATATATATATCTATATATATATATATGTTATATATATAATATATATTAATCTATAGTCATATTTTGGCAATTATAGATAAATGTTTTCATTTCGTTGACATAAACGGAGCTATTATTTACTTGGTCATTTTTTCCATGCGACATCAATTTCCTTTTCTATCTTGGACCATTTTTCCGGGTCCATTTTTCTTGGGCAATACCTTGGGTACATGTACCTCGGTCATTCTTTATTAATGATCTGGTCTTTAAAGTTTAGTTACATATAGTTGAATAAAGCACCTTAATTTTCAAAAATATACATTAATAATGTGTATTTTTGCGCGTCTGATTAGAAAGTAATTATCCATCTTTTTATTAAGAGATGGAGTTACATCGATGTGAAAAAAATAAACATTACAAATTGAAATATTCAAATAAACTATCGTCCTCAAAATTTTAAAGACCTTATGTAAAATAGCTTTATCTATCATTGTTTAAGTATGCGTAATAAAAAATGTATTATAATACAATAAGATGCTAATGCGTAAAAAATATATTATTAAACATTATAGTTTTATTGCATTTAGTAATTCTTTTGAATTTGCTATACTAAGTGATATAGCGGACAAATAAAATTGATTACAATAAAAAAATAAATATATATATTAAAAAAAAGTATTAGATAAAAAATATTATATAAAAACATTTATCTAAATATCCAAATATGATGATATATATGTACATATATATTATCATATTTTGGCAATTATAGATAAATGTTTTCCTTTCGTTGACATTAAACGGAGCTATTATTTACTTGGGCCATTTTTTCCATACAACAACCAATTTCTTTTTTATCTGGATCATTTTTTCCCGGTCCATTTTTCTTGAGAATTTCTTGGACGTATTTACCTCGGTCATTTCTTTATTAAGGATATGATCTAGAGCAAAGATCAAGTTATGATCATAAATGAAATAATATTTACGTATTTAGTAGAAACCTTATTAAATATCGATTAATAACCTGACTCCCCTCTATAAACAACATTATCACAAACATTTTTCCCCAGGTCATTTTCTTTTAACACTTTAATCTACATACAATTGCCTTTGGAATGTACTATGTGGCAAGGCATACTGTTTTAAAGCATGAAGAATTCTTAGACTTTTTCTTCTATTTTAAAGGATAATTCAATTTCAAGAGAGATGAAGTCCCTGTAAGACATGATCATTTCTTTAATTTATGCAACCATAACATTATCATAAATGAATATTAATTTATTCTTTTTCTGTAAATTGCATGGAGAGGGGCTTTTTTTTGCCCTCAGGTGAGAGGCATGCATACAGTGATAATGCATAGGAATTATAATACTTAAATTACCGGGTGGAACATATAAAATTGGACATATTTATGCAATATCTAAAAAAAGATATTGCCATTGAAGAGATGGTATTTTTTTAAATTACAGAAATCAAGCTAAATGCACGAATTATTCATTGGTATTCATGTTCTATACTTTTTATTTTGCAAACTTTATTACCGGCGGGTATATGGAATTAGGAACGTGCATTTTCCCCCTTATTTGATTCGATGAGTTGCATTTGTGGGTATAAGGTTAGGCAATAAGGAATACATATCATTTAATCAAGCTAGAACTTTTAAATGACTTTTAATCAGTTTTGACCTTACTTTCTGTGGGATCGAACCTGCGTCCTCAACGTTGAGAGTTAAACATGTATTACGAATTGATCTAACACAGTCCTTTTTGGTTTCGATTGTCCTACTATTAGTGTTGAACATATTTATTATCTTTAAATTGTAGTGAATTCATTGTTTGTGCTTTTTTAAATGATAAAAGATCGCTTTTACATTCTCCAAAGTCCTTATCAAAAAAAAAATATAATATATATATATATAAATGTACAAGGTTTAATATATGCTTTAAGGCTCACGCAGTTCGTTTTAGATAAATACACAAGAGCAATAAATTCCATCTCGGTGAGCCCAGCAGATACTTATTAGTGCATAAAATAATTTGCATCAAACAAAAAACGTTTTAAGAATGCGGTGTCGAGACTGTCATTTGTTACTTGCAAAGACATTTGGCTAATTCGGGTTCATTCTTTCTTATTATAAAAAACTCTCATATAATATTTTAATCCATAGGCATTGGCTTATACATACTTTATTTGAGGTTTTCTAAATTAATGTAATACATCAATGTATCAAACTGTTTATTATATAATGTATGTCATTTTTTTCTTCTTTGTTTTAATCCCAGATAAACCCCATGCATCAGAACTAAATGTGATTATCAACGAGGTAGAGTTTTACTTATGTTCGTCATTATCAAAAAAATCCTTGTACCTACAATCAATTTCAATTCAAAAGGTATTAATGAGTCAACATTGTGTCATATTGTCTCTATATTGGGTTTATTCATTTGTCAAATTCTATCAAAAAAAAATTCTGTGCAATTCTGAACTCTTTCCATTAAAGTCTATAAACAAAGAAAAGTGACTTAATAACTATTTACTTCAAGGGTAACAACAGTAAGAAGGATAAAAAAAATGTGGACACCTCCTTCAAATATTTTACTTCATATCTCATCCTTCTGTAGTCATGACAAAAAGAAATAATTCTTAACTATATCATCTCTATTTGCAATTTTCAATGTTATTAATATCATAGGTTAACAAAATAAATAAATAATATACTGATTAGTTTTTTTTGTACCTGAGCTATCGGCATAAAAAGAGTTCCCAAGCCCTTCAAAGGTATTTCAATTAGAAAAATAAACACACGTTGTGAGTGTATATTTAGAGCATAATTTTAAAGACACATTAATCAAGTCTGTCTATCTTTTTATTTATACAAAACTCTGGCATTCAAAAGCCCTTAGCAATAAATAATCCAGTATAACTCATATTATAATTAATGCAGATTTAATTATGCCCTAGATAATTTTTGCATGATAATCAAAGCGGTTATTTTCTTCTTTCCAAAAGAATTTAAATAGGTGCACAACTAAGAATGAAGCGTCTGTAAGTCATATGGGATTTTTGTGTGTGCTTGAGAGCGTCGGGTGAGCATCTGATATTCGGACATATTTTTTTTTTCGATTAGTATATATATATATATATATATATATATATATATATACATATATATATATATATATCTATATATATATCATTATTATATATATATATATATATATATATATATATATATATATATATATATATATATATATATATATATATATATATATATACAGAGTGGCTAGGCAAAAATGTCCGGTTGGATATTTGATTTTGTGAACTTAATTAACTTTTAATGGTTGCTTCTATGGAACTGAAATTTATTTGGCTTTAAGTAGTATATAAAAGGATCTAATTTATTCAATATGGCCTCCATTGGCCTTCACGACGGCTTCGAGGCGGGGCTGGAAGCGTTTGCAGGCATTTATAATGTGCTTCTCAGGGTAGTTGCCCCACTCCTTGATGATGGTGGCCTTCAGAGAGTCAAGATTGAGGTGAGGGGTTCGGTTGGTCTTGCTCTCAATTGCGCCCCACCAGAAAAAATCCAGCGGATTTAGATCCGGGAATGACGGGGGCCAGAAGTTTTTCGGCCAGAAATGGGCCATATTGTCCTTGCAGAACTTTTGGTTCTTAGCCGCCATATGAGATGGTGCACCATCCTGCTGCCACACATAGTTTCCGGTGGGGTAGTTTTTTTTACCATGGCAGAACAGTATACCTCAGGACTTTGTAGTAGGCCTCGGTGTCGATCTTCTCGTCCGGCCGAAAGAAGAATGGAGGCATCTTCTTTCCGTCGGACCTGAATACACCAAGGACCATCACTTGCTGGGGATTCTTGGTCCTGAAGACTCCTTGGACATCCTCACGTTGCTTAGCAAGCCATCGATCATTTCTGCGATTGTAAACTTGGTCCACCGTGAAGATCTTTTCGTCTGAAAATATTTTGATGAGACACAGCTTCTTTTTCAACCAATTTAGGATGATATTGCACCTATCGAGCCTCTTCTCCATCGCTGCTGCTGTCAATAGCTGTCTTTGGGTCCGAACGAATGATTGCAAGCCCAAATCTTCCTTGGCAGCCAGCTGGATTGTGCGCCTGGACACGTTGAAGTCTTTTGAGAGACGGTTTAGGCTGATGGTGGGGTCTGATTCAACTTTGGCCTTAACTTCATTGAGAAAGTCGTCTGTCCGCTTTTGTTATGGCCACCAGATCCAGGAGCTCTGTTGAAGCCTTTACCATAATTTTGGCTTGCTGGATACGACGGACAGTACGGATATCAACGCCAACGATCCGGCAATATCGACTTGATTTATTTGTGCGTCAAGCAAATCGTGAATCCGTTGTCTTTTCGCTTGCTGAACACTCATTTCTGGTCTGAGAGATATTTTTATAGTTATAAATTGTAGCTATTTGTTTCAAAAGCGTAGCTGATTTACTTGTTTTGAATTTTTACGTACGCTCTGCGCACAAGAAAAAAACTTATCAACCGGACATTTTTGCCTAGCCACTCTGTATATATATAGATAATATATCTATATATATATATATATATATATATATATATATATATATATATATTATATATATATATATATATAATTCATACATATATGTTGTTTGTTGTTTAGCTCCTAGATCAGCCCTACCACACCGGAACTCAATCCGGTATCAGCCGGTAATAAACTGTCTAGGAGCTAACATTTATTGCGAAATAAATTAAATTGATACAAAAGAAAAAAAGGCTCTTAGAAGATACTCCTCCATGGGTTTTTTCCTTCTTTGCATCTCCTCGGCCAGTTCGTCCATCTCCATCCTCGTTCGGGATATATATATATATATATATATATGTATAAATATATATATAATAAATTTAAACAAGTTTAATCTTCTAGCCTTTAAATCACATCCTGTTTTTTAGAGGTTCCTCCATTCTCTTTTGAGACCTGTTCATATTTTTGTAAATGGTAAGACTTTACTGCTATCAACACCAAAATATTAACAAAAATAAATGTTTTCATTGCTCTGTTTAGGTCATTTTCCTTTGTTGCAAGTGCGTTTTATTAAAGCGTATTTTACATGAGTTATAAAATATTTAATAAAACGTTAATTATGTATTTTTATACTTAGCAGCATACCCAGTACATCTTTTTTTTGCTTAGTACTCTTACATGAACTGTTAATAAAAATGAATAAATTATTTATTTTTGTACACTTGAAGTCTGTTTGAATACATTCGAATTCCTAAAAGTAATTATTTGGTAGAGATAGGAGGAAAACTGGACACATATTTATATTTTACTTGTGAAGTATAAAAAGCTATATTACATTTTTATTTATTGACATTTGAATCTTATCTAATGCCTATTTTTCATATAACTTTACTTTTTTAAATTAACAAACGCTCTCTTAGGCCAAAACATAGAGTTAATATTATATTATAAAACTTCAGTCAGATAAATAAATGACTGTAAGGAATGGATTCCTTAAGCTGATTCATCATTCATATTCATCCTTATTTTTTTTAATCAAAAATTTCAAAGAAACATACATTCCGATCAAAATCAACTCAACACCTCCAGTCCAATGAAACCGAACTAAAAATACATAAAAAACATTTTACAGTACGGAACAAATCATTGTTTTTTTAAAACAATGCATCCCTAACTCTATCGATGCACAAATTTTCAGCTCAACAAGTTGTAAAAGTCCATGGTCTTTTGTTTGTGTCTATTTGGTCCGATATAATTGCAGCCGTTGGAAATAAATAAGCATTATAGCGTGTAAATTAGTCTATCAAAGCTAGGGCCTTTATTTAAATGATATTTAGGATGTTGCCTTCTCAATGAATTCAGTCGATTTGTATAGCTTTCTTTTCAAATACAATTTGAGACAAATACAATTGTACATATATGAATAGGCGAAATGATCTAAGGAACTACATAACTTTTAAAATCAAAATTCATAAACAAGTTACAGACAATGTGATAGTTTATTAAAGCTTTTGGGGCTTCGCTGAGTTTGTGTGGTACAAATCGGGGATTTCCCTTCTAAAGGCCCCAAACTTCGCTTCAAATTCGGTATACAGTTGTATAAGAAACATCTAATTATTTTCATCAACTTTCTTGTAGAGGATTTTTTTTGATAATTCATGCAATTTTCGATTTATTTTCTTTCAATCACCCGGTGCTGGGAGGGCCACATCTTTCGTTATTAATCCAGCATCTCTTGATCCATTAGAATCGCTCCACCCACTCGCAAACTTTCGTACAGAATAGAAAAATCATCGCTATTTGTGTGTTTTGTAGCATTTGGTGTGTTTCAGTCAAAGTTACATTCATAAAAATCAACTTTGTTTCAAACTCATTTTCTGAGTAATGTAGAAAACCGACCTTCATTTGAAACGAAATAAATTTTGTTTTATGCTTCCAAATGTCAGACATTTATACCAGTTGTCATAAGGACTAAGTCATGTACGGGTAAAATTAAACTAGATAGCGACTGGTGAACTACGTTTTTTAATTTCGTTTCTCTTTGCATGGAAATGAACATGACCTATTACAGTATGTAACATAATTAAGTTCTTGTTTGCCCCCAGGCTGAAATTCCTAATTTGAGTCCCATTTTTAAGTATATTCCAAAAAGACCACTAAAAATTTCGTCCGAAAAATGGTTGACTTTTATGACCTTTTTGAAAATAATGATTTTCATCATTTCTAATGGTTCACGCCCAGTTATCTTCGTGCTAAGAAAGAATAACCACAAATATCAGTCCTACTTTTTGTTTACATTGTTAGTGCATTTCTAATCCGTTTTCATAATGTAAAGGCCAAACCTTTTTTCTGACGAAATTTTAAGTGGCATATTTGGAATCTATGTAAAAAATGGACTCAAATTAGAAATTTCAGCTGGGGTCAAATCCTGTTACATAGTGTTATCAATAATATCGGATGAAGCTCCCGAGAAGATGGGATGATATAATATCTAAAAACATTTATTAGTAGAATAAATATTTGGACGATCCCTCGTTTAAATTGCTTGCTTCTATATGCGTCATACTTTGAAATGGATGCTATTTAGCTTTAATAACATTGTTGCTAACCCTCCTTTTGCATATAAATGGGTATATCCATTTTGGGAATGCAAAAATATACTAATTTTTGACAACATCATAACTTAGACGACTTGTATAAATGTTAATATCTAAAAAAAACATAGCATCCCATGACTTGTTTCTAATGTATAAGCGCACTTCTGGGAGCTTTAAATAAAATAAGCTCAGCATGTGATAAGGAGCAGCTCTGAAAAACCTCTGCCAAGTTGGTATATGTATATTATTTTTATTCTTATATTCGAGTTAAAATATTTGGCCATGCAGGGCATGTATGAATAGAAAGGAGGTCAAAACCATGGGTTTAATTTTTCTTCCATGTGAAAGGGAAAGATCACGATTAAAAGAAAAAATAATCCGGAGAGAGTTTTTTTTCTCTCTCTCTTATTAGT
>CP045906.1:950519-967342 GCA_013387185.1 Caligus rogercresseyi
AATTGAAACCTTGTTAGCAGTTATCTATATATGGCGGTCCATTTTCGATATGGTCACCAAAATTTATTATGAGAATAAATTCTTATTATTTTACAACCGTTTTATAGCTTCAAACCAGTTACAGTGGTTACTCTAGACCAGTGGTGCCATGGTGGTTGTCCGCGGGCCGGAACCGGCCCGAATGGACATCTCATTTGCCCGTTACGTTAGTGGTTGAGAAGTGTTTTTATAAATAAATAATATTATGATACAATATCAACAAATTTAAATCTACTTTGTTTATTGTTTAGTGTTGTAAGGCCAAAATGTACCGGTAATTTGGCCCCCGAGGTCCCACTTGAAAACAGTCCGGCCCCCTGACCGATTTCACCCTGGCATCCCTGCTCTAGACTGTCTTGACTGAATATAAAGTGTTGATCCTCATATTATAATGAACCTACCTGTGACCAGCTTCTGCGCGTTAAACTGTAGGGATACAATGTGACCTTTGTGTGCGACGAACTTCCTATGGCTGTTAACAACCACGGAGGAGCCTATTCCAGAGCTCAAGTTCCAGCAATGAATGAATCCCCCAAAGTCTCCAGAGGCCAGAACGTTTCCCTTGAAGCTGAGACATCGCACAAAATAATCATGATCCGTGAGGTTTTGAGCATGCGTATCTAGCCTCACCCTGGCCTGGAGGGACCAAAGGCGCACGGTGCCCCGTAGGAGCTGGAGCCCAGGAGATGGAACTCTGGGCTGCTATTGATTTGCAGCCCTGTGATCCCTCCCGTGTGACCGCTCAGCTGTGCCTCAAAGTGAAAGTCCTCGCTTGGCAAATGAAGCGTCGAACGAGGATTCGGGCATCCTCGTAGCCACTCACAAGAAGCTCTCATCATAATCAATTGCTGAGACCAAGTCAGTTGTGGTCCTGAAATGAGAGGCATACTTTTAATTTATTGTCTCCCTTACACACTTCATATATTGAGCTTTATGAGGAATATATGTACATCTGCCGGTCCTGTAAATTTGATTTGTTTTGTACTCCTTCACAAAGTACATCCATCTATTACTACACTACCAAACTATTTACAACTAATCCTTCCCATCACTTATATATGAGCTAAATAAGTTTTGGATCCTTAGGGGCAGAAATGTTCCAAAAGTATGTTTTTGTTCTTGTGTAGTATATGTATAACAAAGTCTAACGAAGATATTTTCAACATTTCTTCATATTTCCATTATATCACTTGACTTTATATCTTTTCCCTAGACATTTTCATTAAACTTTAGCCCAGCCAAGGATCCTTTTTTCTCAAATTTCATCTCATATTCCATCTAAATATTTCCTCTAAAGGCTTCATCATCATATTATATCAATACAAGACTCTTACCTGTAATATTTTGTGCACATGATATCATCAGACTCCGAATGGATATTGAATATGCCAATCGTTCCGTCTAAGCTTGCTGACATAAAAATTTATCCTCGTATACCAAAATATCCCAGACGGAATCTGTATGAATGGTTATAACTCGGAGAAGTGTCCAATCACTAAAACAAGATAAGAAGAAAAGAAGAATTGATTTTGTTGATGTTTTAAGTTATTTATAAATAAGTTTGCTTTCACATCTCTATTTTCATAGAATAAATCCCTCAGTGGTCGAGAATATAAATCTATGATGTTGATTATTCCATGAAAGATTGCAGATAATAATAAGGAAGACGAAAATATTTTCTCAACTGATAAAGAGGAGCATCTATCATTGTTAAAGGGTAACTTGTTTTTTTTATTCTTATTCTTAAAAATATTTTTAGAACCCCACATTAAATACATGATCCCGTATCACCAAAACGTGGCATAGCAGAAGATAATTGATTTTAGTGATATCGACTATTAATATATATATATCGTTATATATATATATATAATTAGGTGATATCAGTAAAATTTAGACAGCATAAGCCAATAAAAAAATCACAATTTTCTAACCAAAAAACGGCCTTCATGAAAATTTGATGAATGTTAAAAAGTATGGCTTAATGGAATTACAAAAACTAGGTCTGACATAATATTCTTAAAAAATGTTTTTGTGATAATCATGTGATACAAACTGAAAAAGGTTAAAATATTTATGTACGTTTTATTACTTCCTTTGAAACCGATCCACGCAGCTGATTTTTAGCAGACAAACAAATATGAAGATCATTTCAGTTGAATTTTATCATCGTCATGGCCGCATATGGAATCTACAGCCTGTTATATGGAACGAGCAAGAACGCAGGTGTGCCGTTATCCAGATTCTTGTAAAAAGGGCAACACCATCATCAACGCCCAGGTCTATGAGCTGCTCGGGATCGACAGAAGAAGGTTGCTGAGCTCAGGCAGCAGCTGGAGGATACCAGGGACCTCGTGCTGTCGTCGACAGGGCCTTCAGGCCCTCCAGCAGCGCCCGCAAGGCTAGGCCCCGACTTCATCAGGAGGGTGTCAGACATCTTCAAGCACGACCCCAGCAGGTCCATCAGGGATGTCGCCAAGGAGCTGGACGTTTCTCACGTAACTTTGTTGGCCATGTGCCCAAGAAGTCCCAATACCCACTGGCCCTCTAGCTTTTCCGATTTGAATCCTATAGACTATTTTTTCAGGGGGTTCCTTGAGCGACACACCAACTGACTGGCTCACAACACAAAGGCCGCCTGATCAACTCCATAATGAGACAGGCAAGGAAGGCCCTGGTGGTCAAGACCTGCTCCTCCTTCCGCGCCAGGATCCAGCGTTTCATCGACGCAGAAGGCGGATAGATTATAAGCAGAATCTACACATCAGTACAAGCATTTTAATGTCTAAATAAATAAAATCGAACAGAAATTAACGATTTGATGTGTATTTAAGTTGAGTTTAAGTATATAGTATATACATATTAATATATATATATATATATATATTATATATATATATATTATATATAATATATATTATATATATATATATATATATAATAGTTAAAGAATTAACCCAATTTAGGCTAATTGAGTATTAACCTAGAAATATATGTATATATATAATAGTTGAAGAATTAGCAAAATTTAGGCGAAATTAGTATTTAACCTTAGAAATACCACCAGGTGTATGAGATCCGGCGTCAAGATTCTATCGTTCATAAAAGAGGGTATCGAATTTTGAAAGATGAATTTTATTAAACCTTTTTGCAATCATTAAATAGTTAAACTAATTTTAGAGTATGAAACCAATGGTTTCTAAGAAAAATAAAATAAATTTAATACGAAACTAGTTTCTCAGATCTGGCTGTTCTAATAGGATAGAAATTGCTCGAAAAACCATTTGAAGGCAAAACTACATATGATTAAATATATTTTTTAGCGCTGAATCCAAATCCAAAATTTGCCATAATATAAAATGTTACTGAGATATTTACAAAATTTCAAAAATGGAAGGGTTCAATTTTCAACCATTTTTCCTCGCCAAAACAAAACTAAAAATACGAAATCGAAGATTATTTCTATAAAAATACTATATCAGGAGGATTCCAAATGTATGAAATCATTCATCTATAACTCTTAGAAGATGAAATAATCTCTAGGAGGAGAAATGAAATTGTTTGATCGTCACGCACATGTATTGTTTTTTCTTTCTCTTCAGCAAGGTCTTTATTTCATTATCTATATAATAAGTGGGGAGCGTCCGTGTTTCCTCCGGACTGAAATCTCTTAAACTACAGGACCGTTTAATGAAAATTGGCACACAGATGCATCTTGACACTGTGATGGTTCTGAGCTAAGTTAGATTTGATCAGACAGATTTGTGTCTGTGAGAGGGTTTGCGGTTTGCATGGATTTTTGAGGGTTAGGAGGCTCGGGATGTAATTAGATTTTTTTTTTTTTTTTTTTTTTTTTTTGCCTTATGGTTCGATCGAATTGCATCCGATAGGATATAAATAAGCATATAGCGTTAAAATTAGTCTATCGAACCTAGGATCTATCAATGAGGTAGACAAAAATGACCATCCCTCTCGGGATTCGAACCTGTTTGTGGGGTTTGGCCGTAGGCATCTTTTGATATAAACAAAAATAAGGCCTAGCGGCCTTACAAAGGCCTGAGAAAAGGCTTGGAAAACTTTGGTTGTCCATAGTTCGTAAGTGAGATGTTTAGAGACAGAAAGCACAGCCAAAGACAACCACAGTATCTGCATCTCTGCCCTAAAGACTGGACCGGAAAACAAATTCCGGATCAAGACACCCGGACCGGATTATGATTTTCCCTAACTTTTGATTCTTCCCATTTCGAAAAAAAATCTAAGATACATCAAGAATAGGGTTTCCACGGGTCCCAAAGAAATTCCGCGGGACCGACCTGTCGGGAAATTCAAGAAAACCTGTGGGGCGACTTTTTAATAAAAAAAAAAAGTTCAAAACAAAACATACGAAATGAAGGCTTGCAAAATAAGCTTAGGTGGTTAAGTCAATGTCCGGCCTCCGGGACATATTTGGGCCGGGATCCGGATTTTTTCAATTTGCAAGTTTTCGCAATATATTTTGCACAATAATATTCAGCTTCACAAAGGGAGCACTTGAGGTTATCAGTATCCGGATCAAGGTCATTAAAAGCCTCAAATCCGGGATTGATATTAGGTCCTATTTCATGGACGAAGCGGAATATTTTGAAATCCTAATTTTGGGGGGGCCTTTTTGGGCTGTCTATGGGATTGATTTATCAAGTTATAAAATAATATCTATAGAGTTGGCATTTCTCATAAGTTCGTTTTTTTTAATGAATTTTGGTTTAGAATTTTTGAGTTTTAGCATAAAAACTGTAAAAATGGAAAAGTGTTTTTTTCTCCGCTCCTGGTAAACTCACAGATATCAACTTAAGTTCATAAGAAGGAGCTTAAAAGTCTGACAACAAAACTATAAAATAAATCATTCTCAAGTGTTTAATATATTTTTCAGAAAACCCAAAAAACTGATTTTTTCAAAAAACTTAAAACCTATGATTTTTTGGCATTTTTTAAATTTTTAAATTTATAATATAGTTGTTCCCAATGGGGAGACTAATGCAAATGTGAAGAATTTTTTAAAATTGGATGAAAAACAAAAAAGTTTTATTTGTAAGCATTATTTCATAAGTACATAGCTACATATATACATATATACAAGTTGAGTTGATCGCATCAAGTTATAAAATAGTATCTATAGAATGTGAAAGACGTCGGATTAATTTTTTAGTTTATTAACTTTTGAGTTTTGGCATATAAAACTGGAATGGAAGTGTTTTTTTCTAACTCCTCCTTCCCTGGGGAACTCACAGATTTCAACTTCAGTTCATAGAAGGAGCTTAAAAAGCCTGACAAACAAATATAAAATAAATCATTCTCAAGAGTTTCTTTCGTAATGGATATATAACATTTTAAATTATAATCATATAAGGTGTAATAAATCAAGAAACAAATACGAGATCAAAGCTATTAATATAAATTAATATTATAAAAAAACCATTACAGGAATGCATTAAGTTAATATCGTCTTGTCATTAGAAAATAACTAATCTCAATATAAATTATTAACATTAAATTTATGCAGGAACAAAAAAAACGCAAAATATTAACTGCAACTGTTGTAAGGGTAATTTTTGTCTGATCAATGGCGTCAAATTATCTTTTATTAAAAGCAACAACAACAAGTTTCTGGGTCGCTTGGCCTATGGGAATGTGCAAAGAATTGATCTTACATTCCTCAAAGTACTTTGGTTGAGACATTCGCGACCATCATAGCGCCTTAAAAATCTATATATCTGCTATATCCAGGAGAAGCCAAAATAATATATAGCGTCCGTGTTTCCGTCCGGACTGAATCTCTTCTTAACAAGCTATCATAAGGCCAATGTGACCAGCTGTGACCAGGTAACAATTGTGACCAGTTGTGACCACCTTTTCAGTAACTGATATATGTTCTCTAATCCGACGTTTAGTGTCATCCTCCACCAACTTGATCATGAGAAGGTCAGAGAGAAGCCAAGCAAGGCAAGGAGTCCCACCTCAGGGCAAGTGGTACCACCTGGGGGTCCAAGGCAGGTGGTCCACAACAGGGTCCAAGGCAAGTTGTTCAACCTGGAGTCCTAAGCAAGGCATCCCACAAGGCCCATCCTCAGGGGGGCAAGGTGTCCCACCTGGGGGTCCAAAGGCAGGGGGTCCCAATTTGGGACCAAGGCAAGTTGTGCCACCTGGGGGTCCAAGGCAGGGGGTCCCACCACAAGGTCCAAGGCAAGCTTTTCCAATAGGGGTCCTAGGCAAGGCATCCCACAGCAAGGCCCATCCTCAGGGGGGCAAGTTGTTCCACCTGGGGGTCCGAGGCAGGGGTTCCCAACTCAGGGACCAGGGCAAGCTGTTCCGCCTGGGGGTCAAGGCAAGGTGTCCCACTTGCAGGACCAAGAAGTACCTCAGCAGTTCCAGACCCTCCTAGGACCTTGCGTTCTATGACTAGAGCAGCGGCAGGTACCTCTGCATCAGGGTCATCAGCTAGGCCATCGATTGCGCCTCCAGGTTTCGGAGCAAGGCCAAAAGGTGCTCCTGCAGGACAAGGACCAAGTCAACAGGTGCACATAAGTTCCCAAGGGAGGGTGCAACTACATTTGTATACTCAACAACGGGTTGCGCAGACCAAGGCATGACGGTTGACCTCCCATTCAAGGATCGTCTAAGTGTGCCTCCAACAGGGGGAGCTGCAAGGAGACAGGTGACCAAAAGGCAAGACAAGAGGCCTTCTCCTCCACGTCAAGGACCTCCTACACATTCTACCAAAGGATCAAGTGTGTCTCAAAAGGGGGGAGGCGCAGGGAGACAGGTCACTCCTCCTTCAACACCTGCTCCAAAAAGGCAGGACGTGAAGCCTACACCTCCGCGTCCTGGACCTCCACATCAAGGGCCTTCCAGTTCTGTAGTACAAGGTGCTCAAACAAAAATGTCTAAGAAGGCTGCTGCAAAGGAGGCAGATAGGGCCAGGAAAGCATCACAACAGGCTAATGAAACACCAGCCCAAAGGGAGGAGAGACTTAAGAAAGATAGGGACCGAAAGGCTGCAGCCCAAGCTGAGGAGACTCCACCTCAACACAGGCAAGGCAAGAGGCTAACAGGACCCAGATGGCACAATCTAGGGCAGCTGAGAGTGTGGAAGAAAGAAAGACAGGCAGCAGGCTGAAAGAAGACTGAAGGCAGAGAAAAGGAGACGAGGCAATTGGTACAAAGAAGCCTTCAGGTATGAACCAACCAAAGACTATGCATCAGAAAAGGCTGTGTACTTAGGCCCAATGTGAAGTGTGCAATTTGTGTCAAGCCAAGAAGTTCAAGAAGATAAGGTGGGACAACCATGAGTCAGGGGAGAGGCACCTGGATTCTGTTGTGGGCTGTCAACTCATGGAAGAGTTCAGCTGGATCCACTTAGGCCACCACCAGCGCCTCTAAATACTCTTCTGGATGGTTATGGTGATAAGGATTTTCTCAAGAACATAAGGCCCTACAATTGTGCTTTCAATATGACTTCATTCATGGCCAAACAATCAATGAAGGGGGATGGATGCCAACCTTCAAGGTACAGGGACAGGTCTACCATATCATAGGGTCACTTGAGCCAATGCCAAATGTACAAGCAGTTCCTACAGCTTTACTTTGTGGGAGGGTCTCACGATCAAGCAGAGCAAAGGTCTGAGTTGAGTAGTGCAACAAAGTATGAGCTGATTTTGCAGCTGCAGAAGATGCTGTACAGGTGCAATCCCTATGTGAAGGACTTCAAAACCCTGCTGGAGAAGCCACCACCAGACAATGTAAAACTGGTAATTGATGACACAAAGCGGCCAGAGGGAGTACATCCCGGACGGCTCAATTTGCCCACCTGTCAAGAGGTTGGTGTCATCATTCAAGGCGGTGATTTTAGCAGCAGGTCCATCATATTGGAGACCAAGAATGCTCACAAACAGAAGATTACAGAGACCCACAGGTCCTATGATGCACTGCAATATCCACTCCTCTTTCCCTGGGGCGAGGATGGGTATCACATTGCCATTCCACAGGTTGCTCCTGGAACAGGCTCCCCGGGCTCCCTAATGAGAAGCCAAAGTTGGTGTCATGTGAACAGTTCTATGCATACCGTCTGCAGGTCAGGGATCCTGTGAGTCACTTACACAAAGCTGGTGACCTCTTCTCTCAGTACATGACTGACATGTTCTCCAAGATTGAAACTGAAAGGCTGCTTTGGATCGAGAGGAATCAGAAGACCCTCAGAGCTGAGAGATATGAGCACTTGAAGGACAGTACTAAAAATGATGGAGCAGAGTTGGGACAGCAAGGCCAGATGGTAATCCTGCCATCATCTCATACAGGTTCTCCTCGCTACATGCATGAGAAGACACAAGATGGCATGAAGTATGTCCAAACTTTTGGTCGCCCTACCCTCTTTGTGACCTTCACTTGCAATCCTAAGTGGAAGGAAATCACTGACAATGTCATACCAGGGCAGAAGGGGCAGCACAGGCATGACATTGTGGCTAGGGTGTTCCAGCAAAAGCTCATCAGGCTCATGGATCTCTTCACCAAAGGAAGGATCTATGGTGACGTGCAAGCATACATGTACTCTGTAGAGTGGCAAAAGAGAGGGCTTCCCCATGCCCACATCTTGCTGTGGTTGAAGGACAAGATCCATGCAAGTGACATTGACAAGCTCATCTCAGCAGAGCTGCCTGATCCTGAGGAGGACAGAGAGCTCTATGAAATTGTCAGCAAACACATGGTGCATGGCCCGCATGGTAATGAAGTAGGCATATGGGACTCACCCTGCCTGAGGGACAAAGAGTGTGAGAAGCAGTTCCAAAACGCTTTATGTCTGAGACCCAGATAGGAGAAGATGGCTATCCAGCCTACCGAAGAAGGAGTCCAGCAGAGGGTGGTCAAACGTCTTTCAAGAAAATCAAGAATCGGTCCTACCCAATTGACAACAGGTGGATTGTCCCCTACAGCCCACTGCTGTGCAAGGCATTTGATGCACACATAAATGTTGAGTGGTGCAACTCAGTCAAGAGCATCAAGTATGTGTGCAAGTATGTCAACAAAGGACCTGATGCAGCAATGTTTGTCCTTCTGAAGGAGAACACTAGAGATGAGGTTGCACAGTTTAAGCATGGCAGGTACATTAGCTCCAATGAAGCAACTTGGAGAATTTTTGGCTTCAATGTGCATGGGCATTATCCAACAGTACAGCAACTTGCAGTGCACCTGGAAAATGGGCAAAGGGTTTACTTCACAGCTGAAAATGTAGCAGAAGTTGTCAATAACCCAAAGGACACAACCCTAACAGGATTCTTCAAGCTCTGCCAGAAGGACAGCTTTGCCAGGACACTCCTCTACCCAGAAGTCCCTAGCTACTTCAGGTGGGGAAGGAATGAGTGGGTTCCAAGAAAACAGAAAGTGCCAGTAGAAGGATTTCCTGGATATTTCAAGTCTGAAGCTCTTGGCCGTGTTTACACAATCCACCCAAACCAACAGGAGTGCTACTTTTTGAGGCTCCTTTTGCATGAGGTGCAGGTCCCAAATCCTTTGATGCATTGAAGACAGTGAATGGTGAGGTCTGTCAGACATTTAGGGAGGCTTGCAACAAGCTTGGGTTGTTGGAAGATGATGCTCACTGGATGGCCACACTGGAAGAAGCTGCAACTTGCGTCCCAGCTGGGAAGATGAGGGATTTGTTTGCAATTATGCTAACTCAGTGTGGTGAGATTGCCGATCCCCTAAAACTCTGGACTACCTTCAGAGAGCCAATGAGTGAAGACATTCGCCATCAGTCGAGGCTGCATGTCAATGACATGAGTGTGGATTTCTCAGACCACATGTTCAAGCAGGCCCTCTTAGACTTGGAAGACAAAGTCCTGGAACTCGGAGGTGAGAACCTGGAGAAGTATGGACTTTCTAAAGTGGACAGATCAGTTGGAAAGGGTCTTGAGCCAAGGGAAGTGCTCAGAGAAAGGGCATACAACTTTGAGGATCTCCAGGATTTCACAGAAGAGAATGAGCCAAAGCTTCGTGAGAATGAGGACCAAAAGCATGCCTACGACACTCTTCTCCAAGCAGTTGAAGGAAACAAGGGAGGATTATTCTTCTTAGATGCCCCTGGTGGAACTGGGAAGACATTCCTCACCAATCTGCTGATGGCCAAGGTCAGACAGCAAAAGAAGATAGTTGCTGCTGTTGCCTCAACTGGGATTGCTGCACAATTGTTAGTTGGAGGTCGGACATCCCACTCTGCGTTCAAGCTTCCATTGGATATGACAACCACTGATACTCCTACCTGCAATGTGAGCAGAGGAAGTGGACTTGCTGAAATGTTGAGACAGTGCTCTTTGATTGTTTGGGACGAGTGCACAATGTCTCGCAAGCAAGCATTGGAAGCAGTGGATCGTCTTCTCAGGACCTTCGCAAGAGTTCTGGCTTAATGGGTAATGTCACTGTGGTGCTGTCAGGAGATTTCAGGCAGACCCTGCCAGTTATCAAGAGAGGAACCAAAGCCAATGAGTTTGAACGAGTGCCTAAAATCCTCAGCTCTGTGGAAGAGGGTGCAGGTACTCAAGCTCAGGACAAATATGCGAGCAAAATTGTCTGGAGATGCATCTTCAGCCATATTTGCCCAGAGGCTTCTCATGCTTGGTGACGGGAAAGCTCCACAGGATGAGGAAGGCTGATTGACATTTCTCAGATCAGCAAAGTGGTTCCAAATGAAGATGGACTAATCAGCAATGTCTTCCCTAATTTGGAAACCCGGTTCAAGGACTTGAAGTGGCTGAGCGAGAGGGCAATCCTGGCTCCAAAAAATGTGATGGTGAATAGCATAAATCACAAGCTTCTCTCAAAGATCCCTGGCCCAGAAGGGATTACAAATCAGTGGACACAGCAATGGATGTGAATGATGCGACAGTGTACCCAGTAGAGTTCTTGAACACATTGGACCCCTCTGGATTTCCTCCCCACAATCTTTCTCTTAAAGAAGGGCCCCCATAATGCTGCTCAGGAATCTCCATCCTCCTTCATTGTGCAATGGAACCAAGTTGGTAGTGACAAAGCTGCTACCCAATGTGATCAAGGCCAAGGTACTAACTGGCAGTGGCAAGGGGGAGGAAGTAATGATCCCTAGAATACCTCTCATTTCCTCCCCAAGTGATCTGGCATTCAGCTTCAAGAGACTTCAGTTTCCAGTGCGCCTTTGCTTTGCCATGTCAATAAACAAATCGCAAGGCCAAACACTCAAGGTGGCTGGACTCCAACTGCAGGAGCCATGCTTTTCGCATGGGCAACTTTATGTGGCATGCTCCAGGGTGGGAAGCAGAAAAAACCTCTTTACTCTATGCCAAGCCCATAAGAAGTGCAAGAGTTGTAATTTTGATAAATGTGGAGCATACTTTCACAAGACAGTGAACATAGTTTATCCAAGTGCCTTAGAATAAACAAATTTCTGTATTATGTGTTTAGTATCAGAATATACAAAGAGTAATCACAACAATTTGTGCCGATTAAGTTATTTTCCTTTTTTTCTTTGGCAATGGAGATTTATTTTGTAGAAGTAATTACATTTAGTTAGGTTCATTATTGCTGTCTCTCATGAGTCAAAATGTAACTTTACTCAATGAAGGGCCGAAGGCCCGAGGCGGGGATCATAAGGGGGCGCAGCCCCCTTATGACCCGGATCGTCGATTTTATTTTCTTTTAAATGTCAGAAAAGTCGAACAGCAAAATTGATTGATGGAACCAAAACTAATATTCCACCTCGTCTACAAATTCTCTGATCGTGATTCGCGTTTCTGCATCACCAGGTTCCTCACTTGATTCAATGATGGCACTCGTTTTTTTCGATGTTGAGGGCCTCCCTGAGCGTGGTTCCTTTCAACTGACAAGCGGCCATCTTTGAAGCGGTTGTACCACTCCTTTATCTGTGTGGTGCCCATCGCTTCATTTCCAAAACCTTTTTTTAATCTTGCGAATTGTTTTCCACTTGCGAATCACCAAGATTATAATACAAAATTTTATGCATAACGCGGTTGGGACTTTTTCTCTGACATTTTAAATAAAATAAAATCCGACACCGACACACTCACTTGCACCTGTTCATCATGAATGGCCTGACGCCGTGACTGACTTGTATTGGAGCTGGAAAAAAAATGAGCATGCGCAGTAGTCATGCTCCCAACCACAAACAGCAAGTCCCGCCCCCATAGCTGTGTTCGTTGACCAATAAAAACCAAAAGTCGGATACTTTTTGATCATACCTCGTATGTAATATATCTTGCTCTTTTTAAGTAATAATTTAAACTGTGTTTAGGAAACCTATTCTAAAATGTAATCTAACTACAAATAATTGTACTCAAGCAGAGCTTAACAACATTTGAGCAGTGTATTGAGGGGGGCTGTTGAGGATATATATAGAGTTGACCGTTGGCATTTAGAAAACTTCAGTCCTCAATAATTAGGATGCTTTTTACGGAATTTATTAAATTAGAGGTATTACATATAACACCTATAGTTAAACATCATAGTCTAAAATGAATTTTTTAATTTGTACGGTCCACGCATACGTTACCATTATGTACCAAAACATTTTTAAAGCACAATATTTAAAAATGTTAAAAAGAAGTGTAGATTGAACTGCTATTCCTTGCAAACTCACCAAAAAAATTATTTTTCAGCTATCAACTCAAGTATATCTTCTTTGTACCATCTCATCGAAAATTGAGGATCCATGCAAGGATGATAAGAAAAAAATACTATGTTTCTGTTCCTGATCGTGATGAGCGATTTTATTATATAGGTAATATTGAAAAAATATATTTGGAGTCCATGAAACAGGCACTTTGTGTTCATAAGCTCTGTGAAGATGTTCTCACTTTAACAGATAGCGTGTTGTGATGACTTGTTCCATAGTGTCCATTAATTATAATAATTATTCAGGTTCTTCTTCTTTCAATCTATCACATACTCAAAGAAGAAAAAAAATACATTGATATCCTCAATCACAATAAAATTGAATAATATCGCGATAGTAAAACGGAGTTTTATTCGGCCTTATATAATTTATTCGTCGTTTCTTACGTATATTCGACATTTTGCATCGTCACGTTTTGTCACTCCTCGTTTGGTCTTCTTCAAGTAAGAAATTTATAAGTGTTAGGAAGGGGCTCTCTACAAATACCCATGACGTCCACAACACTGTCTTCATGCCAATACCATAAGTTATCAAAGTATGATTCAACTTTCACCTAGGTAATAGTTCCTAATTGCTTAGGACGATTAATTAGTGCGGTAAAAAGTATCCTGTTTTATTCTTCCATTTACACAGACCTCCAATTATCTAACCAATGAAATTAATCAATCAATATATTTGGTTATCAAAGACGCCATTTTGTTTTAAAAAAATCCTAAGTGTAATCCTTCTTGACAAAAGCAACGCTTTTGAGTTCTATACATTCTTTATATTTTTGTGGAATCTTCAGACATTGATGGAATAGAGATAAATTAATTATTTTTAAAATTTAGTAGCTTGTTAACGTTTAGTTAAGTTTTTTTGTTGCCTCTTTTGACCAAAGAATGGCATCCGTGCGGATATAAATAAGCATTAAAGCGTTTAATTGAGTCCTTTGAACCTAGACTTATCAATGACTTGAACTTATTGACCTTCCCCTTTCGGAACGTCGATCTTGCGTCCTCAACTTTATGAGCGAGCACGGTTTCCGCTACCGTGTTCCCTTTTTCCTGATTGAATAAATATTAAAATTTATAATTCAACGATTTTGTATTATGTAACATCTACGGACCAAATGAAAAGTCTCATTCCTTTTTTCAATCAATTTTAAATAATTGTACAAATGAATACAGTTCCCTGTATTTTAATTGGCGACATGAATGTGAACGTCGATAAAAAAGTGGATACCCCAACGCCGCCTTTTTGTTGAAAACTATTAGAGACCTGAATCTGGTTGGCACGACTAAAATACTTAGCCCGGACGAAACTTTTTCTTGGAGGAGTGGAAACCAATTTTCAAGAATAGATTTAGCTTTGACGTCACCGTGTATTTTTAGAGACTAAATAAAGCATTTATCTTACGGAGCCCTTCTCTGATCATAAAGTAATTCAAGTTGAACTTGGTTCCTCGCCTGCCCGTCATCAGTTCAAAATAGCAAAATGGATCCTTGACCAAATAATTTTTAAGTGCTCTTAGATATCGATTAAAGTTATTTTATAAACCGATGAAACCATTAATATTTTACTGAGCTCTTTTATTCATACATCAAAATTTCGGCGATCATGTTTTCCAAAGCCAAAAGAGAGAAGCAAGAATTTTTAGTGATAATTTAGATGACATTTTAAATACAGGTTTATTTTTCATAGATCTTTCGTCTCTGATACTTTCAATATTTTTAGAGTATCCGATATCGCAGAAGAAGAGATGGAACGAAAGAGCAAAAAAAAAAAAAACGATGCCGTATTCAGAAGGAGGGGATCTATCTTTAAATGTGCTACTACTTCTGTTGGAGTCCAGAGAATATTTTAGACCACAAAATACTCGACGATAAATACGAAATTCTTAGATACTTTCATAAGAAATTTGCCAATATACTTGGAGGACAACGGAATAGTTTTCCAAGACGACAAAACTAACCCTCACACCCCCTGTTTTACTGCACAAAATATTCACGAACACATAGCGAACAAATCAAAAGTAATAAAGCTTTAGGACCGGATGGAGTTGGTGGACAAATCTTCAGGTATCTTCCAGATGCATGCGTACCTTTTCTTCTTAAACTTGGACTTGGTATGGAAAAACATGGCGAGCTTCCTTCTGCATTAACTATGGGCGAATATCACTCATACCAAAAAAAGGCAATGGCACAAAATTTGAACATTGGAGGCCTATAACGGTCTTGAATGAAACATATAAAATACTGGCTGGTGTTGTTGCAAAACAAATCGAAGAAGTTTTAAGTGAGAAAGTAGACATCATCAAAAAGGTTTTTTACGAAAACGGAAAATTCACGACATCTCCCGCAACATAAGAGCGTCGATTGATTCTGTAACGGAGAGAGGCAAATATGGAGCAATAATAACTGTGGACTTCCACAAAGCATTCGACACAATTGCTCATGCTCATATTCTGAGGGGGGTAATTTTTTACTCCCAAAGCGTTTCTTTAATCCGATTCGTGCCTTACTGTATAATGGTTCTTCCAAAATCAGCATCGATGGTCACTCAAGTGAAAGGATTGAACTTAAGAGAAGCTGCAGGCAAGGATGCCCTGCATCACCTTTACTTTTTATAGCAGCTATTGAGGAATTTTGTGAGTCCCTTAAAAGAAAATACGGGGGTTTGGAATCTCTTTTAGCCCCACAAACCATTTTGTTGGATGCTTACGCTGACGATATAACGTTATATGTCGAAGCTAATTCAAGCGTTCAACTTGTCAGGAGGATTGAAGTTCTGCTGAATGCTTTTATGAAATATTCTAATAGGTCTGGTTGAATATGAATAAAAACAAAACTCTGTTCTCCCAATCGGTAAATGTTTCCGGATGTTTCAAGTAAATAATGGGGTGTCCATAATGAACAGAACTCAGGTTCTGGGCATTGAATGGGAAGAAACGGTGAAACGGAAGCAAACTGGATTTCATTAGATTCTACAATTCGCACAAAGATTAAACAATGGAGAAACTTAAACATACTTAGGCGGATCGACTTGTACAATATACATATCGTTCCACTAGTGTTACAAAAGCCCACTCATTACCCCTACTAGCTGAGAGGCCATAAACGAAGAAGACTCCTGGTTGGAAACCCTCTTTCATCGAAGATACCTCTCCTGCCTTAAAAGACCTAGAAACATATGGGGGTGGAATAGCTTTATTATCTAAAATAGTTCCAAGAATGTACCAAAAATATTTATAGACATCACTCTTCGGCCACTTTCTGAATGGAGATCAACATTCTTAAATGAAAATATCTATAAACTCTGTATGATGGGAACCATTCTATCTAATGAATCCATAAAGTCATTGTCTATGTCATGGAGTGCGGCTCATCGTGTCCTGTGGTCTGGGACACCCATGTATAAACCGACACGATCGTTGATATAATTCATCAAAGAAAGCCTTCTTCAAGAACCATAGCGAACCCCGTTATCTAGAAAGTCTAGCCTTAGAAAGTGACATGTTAACAATACATGATATTAGTAAACGACACTCCCTTGACTTTTCACATGGTAAATATTGTTTTCCTCTAGGGAGAACTGCAAGAACTCATATGCCATCCTCTCCTTGGCACCTGAAAATGTGTTTTGACCGCCAACATGACGACGAAGCCAATAAACTGTGCAAGTTTTATTCCTCTTTTAGACCTTCCTGATGATGGTATAAAAAAA
The DNA here is from genome assembly GCA_013387185.1 of Caligus rogercresseyi. NCBI lineage: Eukaryota > Metazoa > Arthropoda > Copepoda > Siphonostomatoida > Caligidae > Caligus > Caligus rogercresseyi. Next base: position 966,955 of record CP045906.1, read on the forward strand.
TACAGCAATCCTTGGTTAGCATCCACGATGATAAAAAATTCACTGCGCAACTTCAGATCTCGGGCAACCTGCTATTCTTCAGTTCTCCGTGCAAAAACGGCGGAAGGATATATAATTCAACTATCCACGCCTTTGGTAGACTGCCTTCATGTTCAATTTTGAAGAATTGGTAGCTCTAAATGTTAAAGGACATAAATACATTGAGGTGCATGTAAAAGCATGTGTGCTGTTTTGGAGTAATGGAAGGCCAAGCCCCTCCGAGAATTTGAGGCACTGGAGGTGCTTTATTTGGTGCTAAATCGCTCATTGCGAGCAAACTCTGCAAAATGATCCTGTGGACCCGGAGGAAATAAGAGCCGTTCTAATATCTTCTGCTGCTCAATTTGCA
>CP045906.1:967442-996521 GCA_013387185.1 Caligus rogercresseyi
TACTTTGTTTCATTAAGTAATTGTACTTTTATGTGGGCGTTTTAATGTTTTCTATTGACTTATTTAGTGTATAAATTTTAAACTATAATGTTTATTTATATATGTATATATGCATTTACGTTAAATTCAATAAATTCTTAATAGGATAAAAAAATAATGAAGAAAATCATTTCAATAGATCCTTGAGAACAATTCAACCCCCCCCCCCCCCCCAAAAAAAAAAAAAAAAAAAAAAACATTCTCTCTTAAACAATTTGAAATATTGTTATAATAGTAAAACCAAAGGAGTAGTCATATAACTTATTTACTTGATATTTTTAAAAAATCCCAAAATCATTGTTGTGCCATAATTACCCCGTTGTTGTCGTCGGGCTCTTATTTATGTTTGTGTATGTATTTTGTCTATCTATCTAAATATTGCAATAAAATCATAAAAATCCAACCAACCACTGCGAAGATCAGATGTATGCTTTGAATTTACACTCATATTGAAAGGACGATCATTTATTTTAAATAAAAATACTTTAATTCCCTTTCATTAAATGAAACATTTATTCGAATTACATACTGCAGTCTTCATGTTGGGCTATATATATATATATATATATATAAATCTTTACATTCCTTATTTGTCCTTGGTACCCACTGTCTTCTTAGTTAATCAAATTTAAGTGAGGAAAAAAAAGATCATACCTACATTTGAGGTACTTTTGATAAATGATGATATCATTTTGTTTGTGTTATTTATGTATGTTAAATTGGTAGAGACGCAAAAAGAAAGGGGAGGATGGATCCTTTAAGAAACAAAGGATTTTTTGTTGGTTGTTACTAAACACAATTGTTAAAATCCTACTCTCAAATATAGCATTCAAATAGTTTGTTTTGTATATAATTATTTATAGAATAATGAATACTAACAATACAATAAAATAGGTCCATTAAGAATATCATATGTTCATTTTTAAATGTTAAATTGTAAGAATTAATTTAAAATCTCATGATATTTCTTTAGACTCATGTCTTTATTTTGTTTTTTGTCCTTTAATTAGATGTCTATGAGATTTAAGGCCAACCATCCTAAATTTTGATGGTGATTTAATGATGTAATAATCATGTCTTTAGAGATTCAACTCAATCGAGCCATATTAAATAAATAATAAATTGTCCTACCATCCATCTCGACTTCCACTTAAAAGAAGGATTATATGGCAACTCGAGGGAGTTGTCGGGGAGACGAAGGCTTTCCCTAGATGATTACTACTTTAAACATTTTAAAAAAATTGTCATTTAAAAATATTCATATTAGTAAAGATAAGTAACCAAGGGAGGCAACCATGTCCATGTGGAAGACCATTGGCTGAGATGGGTTCCTGCAGGCAGACAAAGTATTTCATTTCCGAGCCCTACTTGGGGTGTAGATTACCATTATGGGAGGGCTTCCATGGCCCGAATTGTCTCCATGACTAGTGGCCACATTAATCTAAAGGTCCATCTTGCCGAATGCGAGGAAGAACATCAAACTCCAATTAATCTAATCTACGATCGTCCACGAGCACGTATTGGAATGGACGAATTTGCATTAGAAACCAGGGGGAGGAAGAAAACGCTGGAGGAGTTTCATTACATACTTAGAATATTTATCCAAATTTAATTTGTTTAATAAAGTTAGTATTTCTTAGACAGTTCACAACCGGCTGATACCGGATTAAGTTCCGGTGTGGTGGGGCTGATCTAGAAGTTAAACAAACAAACATACAAGATAAGTCACTATCTGTTCATACCGGATTAACTTCCGTTGAGGCAAATCTATTCTAGGAGCTAAACAAACAAAATAACAAATAGATGTGTGTAATCGAGTATATTTCTTGCCATTGGGCATATAAGTTACATTTGTAACTAGTCTAAAATATATCTAAATAAAGAAACAATAAAATTATAAAATTATATAAAAAATTAAAATAAATAAAACAAAATGCCATGCAGAATGGATTATATGGGGACGCTGCGTCCAATGGCCCTAGCTGCGGTCCTGGCTGTGTGAGGGTAGTGGCCGACCTCAAGGCCTTAGACAAGTTCCACACAGATATTGCGTGGCATGCAAAAGTAGCTGTCTCCCTCCAAAGTGAGTACGCCACTGGAGTCGTGGACCTCATGGGCCTCCTCGGGATGGGGAAGACGAAATCACCAACCGGGTTCCTGGCACCCGTCGTTGGAGTAAAACATTTCCAAGTCTCCATGGCCACCGCCTTGGCGGCCACCTCGTTGAGGGAGGGAAGGCCTGCTCTCTCAAGGAGGTCCCCGATGTGGATGTGATCCCGCCTCTTACATCCAACGATGCTCCTGGCGGCGTCATTTATGGCGACCTGCACAGCCCTGTGTGCGGCATTTGGCCCCTTGCACTCATTATCGAATCGAGGAATTGCCACAGCTGCGGCAGCATAAGAAATCTTGCCAATCATCAATCCCTTGGCCAGCTGCCGTAGGTATTTACTCTCTGGTAAGTGCACTGCCAACCTGGAGATGAGTGCGGCCCGTTTTGCTGCTGCCTTTGCGACGTTGATGTTGTGGGGTGCTGTAGTGAATCCGGTATCAAATTTTACCCCAAGAAACTCAATTTCGTCAGATGGGTGCACCTCGACGCCCCCAACGGTAACGGCGAAGACAACAACATCCTTTTTTTGACGTTTTCCCCGATCATGAGCTGAGTTTTGGTGGCGTTAAGGACAAGGCCGTTCCCCCCCGCGAATCTGGAGAAAGCGTCCGCCCTTGACTCCAAGAGGGACCCGACTTCCTCCAGGGAGTCACCAACGGCCCACAGGAAGAAGTCGTCCGCATAGCCACTATTATCTTCATTGCCAACCCCAATGCAGGAGGTGACGTCCGCGACCAGGACAAGGTAGAGAATAGGTCCAAGAATGGAGCCTTGTCTCACTCCGTACTCGACGGGTAAGAAGACAGATTCGGTGCCGTTCCACACTACACGCTGGTACCCGCCAGTGAGGTATGAATGGAACCACTTAAGCTGTGTACCTGCAACCCCAAGCTTCTCCAGCTTTGGCAAAAGTTGCAGCTGGTGACGGTGTCAAATGTGTCTATAAATAACAGTTAGAATGTATGAACTATACAATTAAGTGGTTCCAATGTCGAGAAGAGTTTTTAAACAAACATCTTTACAATTTTTAAATAAATTTATTGTGTGCCGGTTTTTGAGCTAGTGACTATTTTAGATGGTCATAAAATAACACTCCTTTAATTAATATGAGTGATGCCATAGTCCTAGCTAGGGTTCATATGCTTTATGCCTTCATTGTACATTAATGCACCAAAAAAACATGTTTATAGTAGTACTATTTGCACACACTTCATAAGAAATACTTGTAGCTATATATTAGGAGGAAAATATATAGCACTATTTTTATATTCCGTTGCTGTAATGGAGAAGGAACACGTACTACTTTGCAGAAATAGTCGAGTAAATATAAAAACATATCTTTGGATGTAACGGTATATAGTTTAAAACTCACTTGGGTGTCTGCATTTTAGACCAAAAACTCATATAAAGTGATGGGAAAAAGGTGTTTTCTTAAAATCACCAAAAAGGATGATTTTTTTCATGTGATAACACTACTTTCTTTATCTTGCTTCGTCTCATAGTCAGAGAAATGATCATTTATCGACAGATGTGATGAAATAACATAAATATTTATTTATTTTGTATGAATTGTACTCTAATAATATTAATTACTGAAATAGGATCCCTTTAAAGGACTCGTAAATGATATGGATAAAGGCCTATGGCAGACATGGGCAAAACTAAGGCCTGGGGCCGTATACGGCCCGTTAGACAATTTAATCCGGCCTGCCGAGCTTGTCCAGTAAATAAAATAATATTGCTTCATAATCATTCATTACGTCTTCTCATACAATACCGCGTTTCACCAATAGATGGCGCGCTCACAATTAGACCGCGCCTTACCCCTTACTTCTCTCTTGAATTTTCTTATTGTCATTTGAATCCTTCAGTAAAAAAATGAGCGGACCAAAGAAAATGAAAGTGGACAGTCAATGTACTGTTGTGGCCCCTTTTTTTGAATTTTATAGCCCATAGTGCCCGCAAGACAAAAAAGTTTGCCCATCCCTGGCCTATGGTGTATGTATATACAATTATCAATTTTTTTAAGGCATCATTCCTCTCTCTGATATACGTCATCAACAGCCGCGAATGAAGTAATACTTTGTAAAAAAAATTGTCGATTGCAATTTTTATAATATTCCCTCTCCGTTTCTTTCAACAATCACGTTCACAACCCCCCCCCCCCCCCCCCCCCCACTTTTTTCTTCTTTGTTTAAAGATATACTCATGAGATTTAATAGGCTCCGGCAGTGCAAGTATCGATGGCCGCTATCAAGCTTATGCATCAGGGAAAATAAGTACATACATCATTCTTTTTAAGCCCTAAACAACAAAAGACAACCTCAGTAAATGATGTACATCAAAGTCTCAAAACCTCTTCTTCAAACAATATTATTGTCATCAAGACAAAGCCAAACAAAAGCAAAGTTTTCTTTTAGTGCTCACTATTCTAAAAGATAAGTCCATTCATACTCCTGTGTTTGATTGTGACTGTCTCTTTCATATTTATCACTTCCCCCTCTTTGAATTGATACAATGGGAAGTGTAGGAAGAGCAAAAGTCAAGATAGCTTCGTTTACTGTTTTTTGTGTGTGTATCTTATGTATATAGTGATTATGTACGAGGGTTGAAGGCTATTTTGTGAATAGCAATGCATTTTCTATACAGTCAATACTTATTTAACTAAAATAATCTTATGAAAGTTAGATATATAAAAGTATTGCGCTTATACAGGATACTATAACAACCTGGAATAGGAACTCCCACCTTTTTATGCCAAAGTTAACTACTTTCGTAAAAAAGAAAAGGGAAAAGATGGGAGAAAAGAATAATCTATAAAAAAAACTTTTTTCGCTTATACAGGGAATACTATAACAACCTGGAATAGGAACTCCCACCTTTTTATGCCAAAGTTTAACTTCTTTCGTAAAAATAAAAGGGAAGAGATGGGAGTTTCTAAAAATAAGTCCCTTCTTTTCCCTTGCTATGAAAAAAAAGGTTTATAGAAAGTATCAGACGAGTAAAAATTAAGGTCTCACGAGTAATAACCATAATAACAACACATATATAACTTTGGATAACCTGGGGACAGCTGACGATTGATTTTGAAATTGAAATATGTCATGATTGTAAACTGTTGGACCCTGGGATCAATTAATGCCTATTTTAAAGCTCATGACTACCTTAATATAAAGACTTACGACCTGATATTCCATTGGGAGGTAGATTTGACACTCCGCCATAAATGTGACTTGGTGAATCTGAAAAGCTCCCGATGACACTTGGTTTGCAATCCCAAATGTGCCATAGCTGTGGTGCTTGAAAAATCAAGGTTTATTGGTGATGGCTTTATTCTTTTTTTGTAAACAACAACATTAAGTATGACTTCATTGATTGTATTGCCATAAAGAGAAATGGCTGAGAATCAAATATATATTTCGTAAACAAGCCAAAGAAATCCTATGTTTTTTATGTTCGTAACGCCTCCTTCGTAAACTTAACCGGTGTTTCTTTGAAAAATAATATTGTAAAAATATACTGCTTACACTTCTCTAAAATCTAAGTTTTTCGAGTTGTTATGAGTAAATAAATTATCGTAACGATAATACTTCTTACACTCAAAATTCCTCATCTGTTGGAGACCCAGTGAGTTAACAACGATGAATTTATAAAGTGAATAAAGATTGTAGGTTTAAAAACAAAAAAGTTTATTTTTTATTGAGTCCCATTTTGCTACCTTTTAATTATTTATTTTAATTATATGCTTATATTGCAATATTTGGGATTTTCGGCGTCCAATATTCCAAAACATTTCGCGTTATCTCTGTTTACACATTTTTACTGCATCATAAACACATGGTATAGGCACTGATATTAAGATATGGAAACATATTTGACTATTGACTCTATCAATTAGAATATATAAAATTTATCAACTGTCTTATAAACTCTTATAAGTAATCCAAGTGATTGTAATTATTTACTCTGTATTTATTATAAAAAGACAATTCAAGTGCCTTTGATTAAGAAGATGCCGAGTATATGGTGTCATTTTGTCAAAGATTTGATTCCTATTATCTTGTACCCCGGTTTTAATATGTATATTTTTAGAAGTAATAATAACTTGTATTTTTTTAGTTTTTCTTATAATTTGTTTTGATGATTTTAGTCCATATTGACCTAACTAATAATCTTATATACACAATAAACTGAATAAAAGGCAATATCCAAGTCATTACCTGATGAAACAATGAAGCTGAGGAAGGAAAGTATACATGTTATCCCTTTAGCAGTCAAAGACGAAAGTCCAAGTCTTGAGAAGCGAAAGGAAAAATATGACAAAAGAGTGTGTGTGTTTGTTTAGCTTCTAGATCAGCCCAAACATACCAGAACTTAATCCGGTATCAGAGGGTCATGAACTGTCTAGGAACTACAATTTTTATTTTTTAAACAAATTAAATTTGGACAAATAATGATAAATATGTAAAGAAACTCCTCCAGCGTTTTCTTCCTCACCTTGGTCTCCAATGCAAGTTCGTTCATTCCAATACGTGTCCGTGGACAATCGTAGATAAGATTTTCCTCCTCGTAGAGACGGTGCGTTGGAATTTCCGACCCTCCCATTCGGTGAAAATGTCCATTTAGATTGATGTGGCCCCTAGCCCTGGAGACAATTCGTGTCATGGCAGCCCTCCCTTAATGGTAGACTTCTTATTCCCAAGAAGGGGCTCAGAAATGAAATACTTTGTCTGCTTGAAGGAACCCATATTAAAGCCAATTGGTCTTCCACATGGACATGGATGCCTCCCTTAGAGCACCCTTGGCTTGACCAATTGACGAGGGCACTGAAAGTGTAATGCCGTATGGGTGCCTGATTTTGATAGAGTATCCGCATATTCATTTCCGATCGTGTCATTATGACATCTCACCCACTCAATGGTAATGACGTAATTGCTACACTCCGGGGCCTGCTTGCAGTTCAACACTTCCGCCGTTAGAAGATCCCCTGGCTGTTTGTCTAGAATGTCGATGGCCAAGAGACTATCCGAAAGGACAATAATATCTTATCCTTCGTCTTATCTAATGGCAGGCCGCTAACTAAATTCCGAATCGCCTCACTTTCGGCTAGGAATACAGAAAAAAGAGTTATCCAAATACGCCATTTTATGAGACTCCTTTTTTAGAAACATAACTTAGAGACACAACATTGATGTGTACATTTATTGCAGGATTTTTATTATTATTCTACCAAATGGGCAGCCATCTTAGTTATTGAAGAGCTATTTAAGTCGAATGAATTATCTTCTCTGTGTCTAGTTATTATATATTGTGGTCCAAGTAAACAAACAATCTTATCTTTATCTTTTAAAAAGGGTTGAACGTGCAACACGCAGCGAGAAAGATTCTTAGAAAAAAATAATTTTCATATATGTTTTTATTTAAAAAAATGTGGTTGTTAGTCAAAAACTGGAAACAGTAAACGGCCGTTTGAAGACTTTTGAGGCCTTAATGGTCATAAAATATGTATTTGACCTAATCCGGCATATATAAATACATACATATATATTTATATATGTGTATATATATATATCTATATATATATATATATATATATATATATATATATATATATAGTTATATATATATAGAAGTATATGTATATATATATATATAGCGTCTCTCCCAAACATAAATATATGATTGGAGTGAATCTTATTTTTCTCAGTTGGATCACATCAGGGGGCAAAAGACCGTAAATGGTTAATACATACAGAAAGTTGTGCTAAGTGAGGTTTCTCAGAACAAACAAAAATAGAGTACAATAGTAAATAGAGTCCAGTTGTCTCTCTGCAGAAGAAATCGATTTTTAATATATATTAAAGAACCTTTTAAATGTACAAAATATGTAAAAGTAATTGTGCTGTATAAATGAAAACGTTGTCATTTCAACCACTCAAAGGCAAAATATATTTAATATTTGTAATCTGATTGGCAAATCGAGATTTAATGTATCCACCGAACTTGCGAATTTTTTGTTAAAATTGTTGCAAATATTTAGAGACTGTTAAATGTATCCATTAAAAACTTAAAAAATTGCAAAAATGCGGGATTTCATATCATATTTATCAAGTTGAAAACCAATGAACAACTTGCATGCATCTACCTTTTAAATGAAAAGCAAAAGTGGTTTTACAAAACGTATATTTTATTCATGAGTTAACCTTAGAGAAGCGGCAAAAAATAGAGTACGCACACAACTAACTTTTACTTCCTCTGCTTTCTTGATTGAGAACTCCATTCATGAAATATAGAAAAGTTGGTTATTTCTATAGGGAAAATAAAAAGCCTTATTACACAAGAGAAAAAAATGTTTTTTTCTAATACGGTATTGATTCTGAACGCTGAAAAGTACAGTACTTTACTTGAAGAAATATTTAGAAATGTTACGAATACCGGAATAGGCGTTCGGGGTAGTTATTCAGTGGCCTGTTCAATATGGAGCCCGTTACTTATAATAAATTTCATATTAGCACAAGAGAGTTCTTTTTTTCTAATACGGTGTAGATCCTAAACGCTAAAAAGTATAATACTTTACTGGAATATATATTTAGAATCGGTACCAATACCGGAATTGGCGTTCGGGTTGTTATGCAGTGGCCTGTTCAATAAGGGGCCCGTTACTTATAATAAAACCTATATTAGCACAAGAAAAATGTTTTTTCCTAATACGGTATGGATTCTGAACGCTTCAAAATATAATATATACTTAAGGATATATTTAAAATCGTTACGAATACCGGAATAAGCGTTCGGGGTAGTTATTCAGTAGTCTGTTCAATAAGGGAACCATATAATAAATTCCATATTAGCACAATAGAGTTGTTTTTTCCTAATACGAATGGATTCTGAACGGTAAAAAGTATAATACTTTACTTGAAGATATATTTATAATCGGTACGAATACCGGAATAGGCGTTCAAGGTGATTATCTAGTGGTATGATCAATCATGGGCCGGTTACTTATAATCAACGTTATTTTTATTAACTTAAATTTTCAGAGAAATTACGGATAACAGTTCAGGGTAAATATCTGGTGGTGTGGTATATCAGGGGTCCGATGCTGTCTGAGGAATTTTACATTACTCTTTTTTATCTTTTTTATTCAGATAAGTTACACATAATTAGTTTATAAATATAATCGCAGATTAAATAAATTTAATAATAAAAGCAAAAGTTATTCATCGATAATAAGATAGGACACAATATTTAGGGCTGAAACTATAAATTTTAAAATTATTATTAAATATTTCCAACATAAATATAAATAAAGAAACATAGTTTACTGAACCGAATATTTATCCTAAGGGTAAATCATCTTCGAATAAGGAGTGAATTATAATAAGTTATATATATATATTATTATTTTTTTGCCATCAAGCAAGCAGTCGAAGATCTCAAAAAATTGGAAAAAACATGGAAAAAGTTTTAATTCGATCTGATTCCAAATCCGCAATTGCTGCTCTTCTCAATCCACTTACCTCAAGTGCTGAAGTCAGGGAGTGTAAAGAAATCATATGCAGAGGAAAGAACGAGGAAAACATATACATTGAATGGTGCAGAGGACACAATGACATCACAGGAAATGATTTTGCAGACTACTTGCAAAAAGTGGCGCACAAAGCAACAATCGAAAATTTGTTGGTGTGCCCCCAAGTTATGTCAAGAAAACAATAAATGATTATTTTTATAAACGATGGTGTGATCGATATAAAATAGTCTTCACATGAAACACACACATCTTATGTCAAAAAACCCAAGATCAAAGGTTGTCAAACTTCACCGTAAAGGACTGAACCAACTTATCCAAGCCTACACAGGACATGGACCATTTCTCTCCCACCTAAGTAAATGGAAAAACACAAGTGCCACCTGTGATCTTTGCAAGGAAGAGCCACAGACTGCAAACCACCTGATTAACAGATGCCCTGCTCTGTCCCTCGAAAGGCATGAAGTGTCTCAAGAAGAAGACAAGGACATCCAAATTCTACAATTTTTTAAATGTAACATGTTATTGTAAATAATATCAGTGATTAAGAAGGAATTCATTTTGCTGTTGCAACACAGATACCCCATAGTGTGGTTGTGTTCTTACCTTAGTGTCTATTGTTTGTATGTACTATTGTAATCGGCAATAAATTTCTAACTAACTAACTAGATATATATATATATATATATATATAAAATTTATATATTGGTAAACTTTTATTTTTTATTTAAATAATGCATGGAGAAAGACGGACAACACCGTACTAGTCGTTTGTGTACACCTAAAAAAACAATTTACATAAGGGATCAGGGATCATAATTGATTATTACCGTAAATCTGCTTTAGAGATCACCCGTTACAAGGGAAGTTAGGGGGTATGATGACATTTTCAGATTATACTAACATATGTACAGTGTTTTGTGAAGGAAAAAATCATCTCGTTGCCCGAGGGCCAATGTGTGATGGTTTTAAATCTTCAATGTTTAATGTTCAAACTATTGGTGTGATCCACATAAACCGAGAGCCCATTGGAATGGGGGTTTAAACCCCTGATATACCACCATTGGTGTGATTTGTGGACCCGAGAGCCTTATTGGCTCTGGGTTTGAAAACCCTGGTGTGACTGGGGGAGACCAAAGGTCCTTGTGTGGTAGGTTTGAACCCCCAATATGAGTTAGGTAATATTGGACAACCCCTACAAACAATTCTCCTTCTTCAATTATCATATATGAGTGGGGCTGGAGCATTATTATTGGATGGACCTTCAAGGATATATCAGGCATTATTTACTTTTAACTTGTATTGTGAATTACAAACAATTTTCATGCGGTTACTTTTGGGAGGGCAATTTTCCAGCGGATAATTTTACTGTAGGCAATGGTACCATTACCATAGTCTTCATGGTAAATTTAAATAAAATACTACAGGCATATATACACTCAGAGAGTGCAAACCTCCGCCGTCACGGGGTCCTTATGAGCCTTCCGAGGCGGATTATTCACGACTGGAGCGGCGTAGAGGGACGGGGGAGGGTTCCCCTCGACAGAAATTCCGAGAGGAAGACGCTCCCGGCACCCAATTTCACAGCACAGCGACATCTATTGGCAGAGTAGGCTAACTTGAAATATTTATTAGAATTTAGCTCATTTTGCATCTTAATTCTGCACTCAGAGATGCCAAAATTTAATCACTTGTTTCTTTTGGCATTTCTAACAATTCCACAAAGTTTCATCCGAATCCGATCCGTACTTTTCGAGTTATCCTGCTGACAAACCAACCAACAACAACAAACCAACGCCAGTGAAAACAATACTCCTTCGGCGGAGGTAATAATCGGTTATATAAAAATGAACTCTATATTAATTGACTTTTATGAAATATATATTTTTGAGATCTTTATTTTTCTTCTCTAAAATACTATTAATTTATTTCAATCTTCATGGAAAAAATATTATATTTCAGGTTAAAATATTATTTTTTTATAAAGTACATCTTAGAATTACTTCTATATTTGCATCCAAAATAAAAGATGCTTCCCTTAGTAGCTTAAAAAAGGTCATTTATAAAATACCTACTTGAAAGACCTTTATTTTATTACTTGAACACTTTAGCCTTATATAGCAAAAAAATCATTTTCCCTTTTGATTTTCTTTTATTCCTAGCTGAATAAAAGCAATATAAAATATTTATCCCCAAAATATAAAAACCGTCAGCATTTTAGATACAAAAAAACCTTCATCTCCGCTTTTTTTCCTTGTTTTTGTATATTTACATATATTTCATTTCCTGAAGGATTGGCTTTTTCATCTCCTTTTTTTTGCATACACAAGTTTTTTTCTTCTCATTTTGACATATGAATCTTAGGTTAGCAAATATATCTGATACATCTATACATATAAGCTTTGTATAGTATTTATATACCACACAGGGAAAGGAAGAATCCACGAGTTAGAATTGAAGTATTATAGTTAATTCCTTGTTGTTATATGTTATGCTTTCCCAGATATTAGATGCCGATTGCAACCCTATTTATTATTTTATTACTACATTGTCTTTGTACTTTACCACCATATATAATAACTAAACAAGTAAACAAAGTAATTTTTACTACGTCATCGTAAGTTGATCATAGAGATAGAAAGATTTTGTTTATATTGGGTACAAAACTATATCTCTGAGAAAATCCAATACGCCATCTTTATCTATGATACATACCCAATCCACTCCTGAATCCTCTTTTTACAAACCGGTGGATTACTTTTATACACTACAGCATGTTTCTTCTATAGAGATATAAAGACATAGAGGGCGTATTGGATTCTTCCGAGGAATACATTTTTGTACCCAATATAAACAAATCTTTCTATCACTATGATCAACTTACGATGACTTACTAAAAATTACTTTGTTTATATCCTCGGAAGAATCCAATAAGCCTCTATGCCTGTATATCTCTATGGCAAGTCTCTCTACGGTTTTGGAATAGACGAAGACACCTGCACGACAGCGTGATACGCAAGCCGCTCAGCTCTCTCAGGAACAGCCAGAGGTTAGACGCCGACGTCTGGACAAACAGTACGACAGGCAAGCTTTTATGCGCTCTCAGGAACAACCGAGGGATAGAAGAAGACGCCTGGATGATGACAGAGGCAGGCACACAACCCTTCACTCTGTGGAATAACCAGAGGATAGAAAAAGAAGGTTGGTTGCTGCAAGAAGGCTGAGGGAAGCAACCAGGTCAGCTAGTAACACGGCTTTTTTTAAGCTAGCCTTCTAGATGATTTGATACACTGCAACGCTGGGTACTACTACTAAATATATATATATATATATATATATATATATATATATATATATATATATATTATATATATATATATATATATATATATATATATATATATATATAAGAGTGATTCTTATTTCATATTTTCAAATGTGAGAGTCGGGCTCCCCCTAGGATTTAACTTTAGTGCATAGAGACTATCTTGTGAAAATTGAAAGAAATCGAATATGGGAAGTGTCCACTCAACGGTCCCAAAAGTTATTTGTTAAATATGTAGTATTTTTTTTTCGCCATTCGATCGCCTCTAATGTCCTTAATTTCAATGCTATTTTCAAACAATTTGCCGCAAATGTAGGTATGATTGCTAGGATTCCAAATCAGTTTTTATTTTTAATGTACATACATCTAAAATTCAATGAGAAATTTAAGTTTTTAAATAGTCATTTGTATAGAAAATACAACAAAAATGAACATTTTGAAACTTTATTATTCGAAAAGCATTAAATACGAATATATATGTATATATATATATATATATATAATTTCATTACTTGCACAAGAAAAAGTAACCATCTAAATAAGATTTAATAACAATCGTTCACACGAAATATATCTTTCAACAAGTTCACAAAATTATTGTTAGATGTAAGTACCTTAGACTTAATGATAAATTACCACAAATCGGCAGCACTTTACCCCAAGAGCTTTTGCAAAAAAAACTTTTTGAGAAACCCTTAGAGCAATCAAATACTTTATTTACATTGATGTTTTTCTTGGAAAAAGCTCTAATGAGTGTATATATACATGGTTTTGTTGTCCTGGATATATCAGGGTTTTTTTTAATATTAATTATTTGATAATATATTCTTCCTATGAATTAATCTGTTGATAAATTATGTTGGTGGTATCCTTAACGAGATGAGCATACAATATATTACCTTCATTTACCACCCATGTGAGGGCCCCCCAGCTAATTGATTAATAAAACTATGTATACCATCAGTCAATTTCCTTATGATGTGATTGGTAGTGATCATAATTCAAGGTAGGGATCCATCTGTGCTTCTCAAAACCTGGCATACTAATTCTTTTGGAAGTTATATCAGACTAATATTATAGTGACTACTAGGAATACTGCAACATAAGACCCATTGGAATTCCAAAGTTGTCATAATTTGGATTCGTTGAACCCGAAGACAAAGTATTTATTTTAAGAAAATATTTTGTATTTTTTAATCATAATTTTGATATTTATATAGAATTTTAGTCTATTTATATTTGGTAAAGGTTTATTTAAGAAGACGTATATGGCCCATTAGAAACCCAAAAAAAATGTAACAATGTAATTCTTGGAATAATGTATGTATATCAGTAAAAGGTTTATAAGGATTTGTTTTTCTTATATAAAGTAGCAGTCCTTTTAAGATTTGGCAAGCTTTAATATAGTTTAGAGTAAGAAAACTTATGCATGAATAACACAATATAAAGCCCCCTAGGGGATGGTTTGGAATATACCTAAATGTTATATTTTGATGAATCGATGACCAAAAGAGCTCGCTTATTTGAAGGCCCATATGACATATTTCTTACTCCTTGGATCCAATGTTCAATTGGTGGTAGATTTGTAAGTCTAATACACAACTTTTAATAACCTAAAAACAATAATGTTGACCTGAAACCCCGGATTTTTTTTCTTATTGTATAATACAAAAGCCATTGAATATGTTATATTTGTTAACTATGTTAGACTAGACTGGTTATCAACGCTTTAAAAATGTAAATACTTAATAAAGCAATGACCCTTTATATAGTAAATATATTGATATGATTGATATCTCATGCAAAAGTTTCTTAAAGTCCAAAAGGGAAATCATAGAATCTTATTTTGATGCATTGAATTTATTTGACACACATATTTATATTTATATAGTCCTTTACATAGCAAATAAATATATTTGCTTATATTTTGGACTTGTGTCTATAGGATTATTTGAAGACATGATAAAGCAAGGGCCAATAGAGATAAGTTTTTTATGTGCATAGATGGAGTTATAACATTATACACATATACATACTTACAATCACCCCAATCAAGTATTTACTTGCGTGTATGTATAGATATATCGATTTTAGTTATGCCAACGAAGTTATATGAATGAAGATATAGAAAGAAATGATGATATATATTATATATATAATATTATAATATATATTTATATAATATATAAATCTATATATATATATATATATATATATATATATATATATATATATAACATATATATATATATACATATATATATATATTATATATATAAATACATATATATATAAACTAAAAAAAAAGAATTCCATTCATTCGTTCGTTCGTTTCGTTTCCTGTATCTCCCGAACGGTTCTTAGATCTTGACAAAAATTTTAGTGAATAGTTTTGAGAGCTCAGGGAGTGTTTTAGTGGGGTTGTCAACTTCCGGAAAATTCGTCATCGCCATGTTTATTTTATCCGCCAAAATGTTTTTTGTCGATTTTTTAAATTTGCATGTTAGATTTTGACCCCATTTCTGTGGATGATTATGAGGTAGGAAGATGTGTTTTTTATGATTGGGTGTTTAGCACCTTAGAATTGGCTTGGTGCAAGTCAGCACTTTGGCCGAAAGGGTGTGTGTGTAATCCGTTATATTTCAGCGCGAAGTAGCTGGTCTAAAATAATATATATTTATAAATAAAATATAACAAAAACAATAGTAAAAACACAAACTAATAAAAATAAACGTATATGTATATATATATATGAATATATAAAATATAACAAAAAAACACATCGATTTTTTGGGGAAAACATGCTTGAGATCGGAGTAACCTACAGCGCCACTCCCTCGGCGAGAGCTATTGCTGCATCACTGGCAGCTCTCCACGTCCTGGCCTGTCGCAACTGTGGACTTTTTTCCAGGGAGTTCTTGCAGCACATACCAGGATATCTGCCTGCCAGAGGAGGGGGTTGGGGACAATTCCGCCTGCGTCGGATCTGGTCTCCTTTTCATTTTTCGTCTCGAAGAGCATGAGGACAAGTGGGTTTCTCCCTCCTTCTTCGCCGTCCTACTCCAAAATGCCTTCCACGCCTCCATGGCTGCCGACTGCACGGCCATGGTGTTGATGAATGGAAGCTCTGCCGACCTCAGGAGGTCCCGGACGGGTATGTGCTCTCTCCTGAGCCTGCCAGTGAGAGTCCTGGCAACATCATTCAGAGCAACTGGGCAGCTGCAAGTGGTCCTGTGGGGTTACTGTCTCCAAACCGTACGGGTGTGACCGCTGAGACAGCATAGCCGTCCTTCCCAATCACAATGCCCTTGGCAAGTTGGTGGAGGTAAGGACCCCTTGGGATGTGCTTCGCCAACCTTACAACCATGTTGGCCCTGACCCTCGCTGCCCTTGCCATGATGTCAACAATTAAGTTAAGTGAAAGGGTGGAGTCAAACTTTGCCCCTAGCAACTCCAATTCACTGGAGGGGGAGACTCTGGAGGGGCCGACCTTTACCTCAACCCTCTCCTCCTCTCTTTACTGTCCCTACCACCCGCCAGGAGTAGCTGGGTCTGTGTGTGGTTTAAAGAGAGCCCACTCGACAAATTTGGCGGCGAGGAGGTTCAGATTGGTCTCCACCACATCAACATCTCGGTCTGCTGTCCAGACGCTGACGTCGTCTGCATAGCAAACAATGTTCTCACCCATCCCCATCTCCACTGGGAGGCCAGCTATGAGTATGAGAAAGAGTAAAGGACCAAGGATAGAACCTTGGCGGACCCCATACTTCACGTCGACGAAGTCGTCCTTGTGCCGTTCCAATTGACACATTGCTTACCTCCATTCAGGTAGGATCCAACCAGTCTCCCACTCTCCTTGTGACGCCAAGGTCCTTGATTTTTTCAGTAGGAGGTCGCAGTCGACGGTGTCAAACGCAGAGGATAGATCAAAGGCCAGTATGCCTACGACCTTCCCTTCCTGGACAGCCTTTATTCATTTGCTGTGAGCCGTTCCAATGGCTGTAGTAGTGTTCCTTGATTTTAAATGTACCTTTGATAAGCATTTCAATATTCATTTTACCCTGTTTATTGAATATGTAAGTATATTGTACATTAGTACTTAAAGCTAAAATTGATTTTAACATGTCCATTAATGCCAAGAAGCTCGTCTTACTCCCACAAAAGCTTTTATTTTATCTTTCAAAGATTTTCTTTTTGGGTTAAAAACTACATATACATTCTTAAGGTTAGCCTTAAGGCAATTTCTATCGAACCTTATATGGGAACCAAATATTAGATTATGTTAATATCTATCCTAAAGAAAATAACATTATTGGGTTTTGTTAGTCCATTATGATTGGAAAAAACTATATTCTTAAGGATATAAGCAAGCTCGTAAACAGTGACCTTTTTGTGAAAGGTAAATATTTTAAAATTTAATCAATATTTATAAATTATTACAAAGTTTGAGATACAAAAAATATGTCTAAGGACTATTGATGCTGGAACTTTTAAGCCTCTTTTGTTGTACTAAACTTTTAAATTCTAAGCTAACTTAATGGCAAACTTATTTCTTATATTTTACATACAAAAAAGTATCAAAAGATACTGGCGGAAGTAAGATGGGTATTTATTGACTATGATTATTTGTGATACTATAAAGTGATTATAAATATATATATATAGATCGCTGGCGTCAGGAACCGTTCCGACCGCACTCAAAATGTCGAATGTGCTACCCGTTTTCAAGGGCAAGTCTGCGACTGACCCCGCATCGTACAGGCCAATTTGCATCCTCCCGGCTCTGTCCAGGTCCTGGAGACCATCGTAAAATCTGACCTCGAGGACCACTTAGCCAAGACGAGGCTCTTCCAAACACCCAGTTTTGATTCAGGAAAAGCCGCTCGACCCCAGCCGCGTTAGCCACCGCACATGTAAATGGCTGGAGGCCGAGCAGAGGGGAAAGGTTGTCGGTGTCCTCGGATTTAACCTCTCTGCTGTCTTCGACACTGTCAACCAGCTGCAACTTTTGCCACAGCTGGAAAAGCTTGGGATTGCTGGTACACAGCTTAAGTGGTTCCACTCATATCTCACTGGCGGGTACCAGCGTGTAGTGTGGAATGGCACCAAATCTGTCTTTTTACCCGTCGAGTACGGAGTGAGACAAGGCTCCATTCTGGACCCATTCTTACCTTGTCCTGGTTGCGGACGTCACCTCCTGCGTTGGGGTCGGCAATGAAGTTAATAGTGGCTACACGGACGACTTCTCCTATGGGCCGTTGGTGACTCCCTTGAGGGAGTCGGGTCCCTTTTGGAATCAAGGGTGGACGCCTTCTCCAGATTCGTGGGGGGGAACGGCCTTGCCCTTAACGCCACCAAGACTCAGCTCATGATCGGGGGCAACGCCAAAAAAAAGGATGTTGCGGTCTTCACCGTCAAAGTGGGGGGCGTTGAGGTGCACCCATCTGACAAAATTGAGTTTTCGTGGTGTAAAATTTGACACCGGCTTCACAACAGCACCCCACAACATCAACGTCGCAAAGGCAGCAGCAAAACGGGCTGCACTCATCTCGAGGTTGGCCGTGCACTTACCAAGAGGAAAATACCTACGGCGGCTGGCCAAGGGATTGATGATTGGCAAGATATCTTATGTTATATCCGCGGCTGTGACAATTTCTAGATTTGATAATGAGTTCAAGGGGCAAAATGCCGCGCACAGGGCTGTGCAGGTCGCCATAAATGACGCCGCCAGGAGCATCGTTGGATGTAGAAGACGGGATCACATCCACATCGGGGATCTCCTTGAGAGAGCAGGCCTTCCCTCCCTCAACGAGGTGGTCATGGAGACCTGGAAATGCTTTTACTCCAACGACGGGGTCGGCGGTGCCAGGAACCCGGTTGGTGATTTCGTCTTTCCCATCCCGAGGAGGCCCATGAGGTCCACGACTCAAGAGGCGTACTCACTTTGGAGGGAGACAGCTACTTTGCATGCCACGCAATATCAGTGTGAAACTTGTCTAAGGCCATGAGGTCGGCCACTACCCTCCACACTGCCAGGGTATGGGCATTTTGTTTTATTATTTTTATTATTTTAATTTTAATGTTTTTATTATTTATTTTTAGACTAGTTACTAATGTAACTAATGTACCCCATGGCAAATATATACTCGATTACACAAACTCATATATATATAGGAAACGACCGGGTACCCGGCCCGGATCCCGCATGTTTTGTGAGCGTCCTGGCCCGGTGTTTTTAGACAACGGACGGGACTTAAATTTTCAGGCCGGGACTTAACATATATTGTATCTTTCGACATTCTGAAGTGTTTTTAGAACCGGGCCACACTTAAATATTTTCTTTCGTTTGTATTCATTAACGAGACGACGTTTTTTTAAAAGGAATTTTCAAAAAAACAAATACGTCATTACTTTTCTGATAACTTTTTTTGTTGCAAATTCTTTAATAAAAAACGTCACTTTATGAATGACAAACGAAAGAAAACCTTTAAGTTGACCCAGTGTCTAAAAACATTCAGAATGTCGGAGGAAAGAAAGTATATTAAGTCCGGCCCGGTTTTGGCACGGCCCGGATTGAAAATTATGAGTCCCTGCCCGGACCGGGTCCCGGCGAAAAAAGGTGTCCAGGTTGTTTCCTGATTTATATATATACATAATTATATATATATATATCCTATATATATATATATATATATATATATATATATATATAATATATATAATATATATATAATATATATATATATATATGTATACATATTTATTTATGCATATATAATTGTAATTATATAAAATACTTATATTTCTAAACACATATATATATATATATATATATATATATATATATATATATATATATTATATCTATATATATTCTACAATTGAAATATTTTTAAGTGACGATATGGCTTTTATTGAATGCAAATAGATTTAAGTATCGTTCATATGTACCAGTTAATTGATTTGAGAGTCGATTAAATTGAAATAAGAGTTAATATTGTTTTAGTATTATATCTAAATATGTTATCTATATTATATTATGAAAATCTATATTTGATTGTACAACAAGTGGGTTACAATTGATAAAAATGAGCTTTTGTACTAACAGAGTTATTTGATTATATATACTTAAAAAGAAAACTATCCACATAAGGTAATATAATAAATAGTCACAATTCAATAGTTCGATTCACTTTTTAGTATGAGTTTTTCGAAAACGCATATTAGATTGGGGCAGCGTTTGTAAGCCTGTTAATTAAATTGAACCAAATACATTAAAATAAATGATAAAATCGAACTAGATATTAGTTTGAATATACTCCCCCCATTACTTAGATTTACTCAATGCTTAAGGAAAGCATGAAAGTTGCTTGAGACTGGCACTAACAGCTCTAATATTGTTCTTGTTTTAGTTTTTGTTTATATTTATCTCTTTTAAATGCCTCGTAATTGTTTTTTTTCGCTTTTTATACTAATTTAATAGATGGATTTCGATATTTTAGACTATTTCCTAGCTGAAGAGAAAATTTGTAAATTTTAAAATTGGGTCGCACTCTATTTATTTAAATCAAAGATATATATACATGTATATATATATATATAATATATAGTATATATGCTATAATAATATATATATATATATAATATATATATATATATATAGCACAACAGAGTTCAAATATAATTGATTGATTATAATCATTATTTTTCATGCAAAAAACAACTTTCGATTTCCAAAGAATTAATCATTTTATCTTCTTGTAAGATGAGCACTATTTATAAAACACACAATGACAAAGACTTTTTTCTTGGTTCCTTTCAATCATTAAGAAGAATAACAAGGGTGGGAATGGTCATTATCTTCCCTTCAATTAAGTTAATCAGCTTCTTGTTTTTTCGTACCTCATTCGAGTAGAAAAAGCCACAGTGTTGAAGCTTGTATGACTTTCGAGCCCTCTTCCTTTGATGTTATTAAAATAAAGCACTAAGCTCCACCACATGTTCATCCCCTTTATTACAAGAAAGAAATAGGCATGAAGTACGATAATGTCATAATATTCCCTTTTTTCCTTAGCTCTCGGGGACGTCCAGAGCTATTTTTTAATCTCCAGGACAAAACCACGACTATTTAAAGACTATTCAGTTGACTCACTTTGCAGCGTGTGAGAGTTGTGACGGGTATAAACAGCTCAATTGTTAACTATTCATACCACTTATAATAAAAATATATGATTAAATTGATGCCTCTGGCATTTTTTTAATTATATTTTTTCTACTTCATAGATAAAAAAATACTTTCTATTTTGATGGTATATCCCATTATAAAGCTATAAATATATATACATATCATTTATGAGTTCTTCGAAGTACAACGCATTTCTACTTATTCAAATTAGTTATTTGTGAATATTGTATATATATATATATATATATATCTATTATGAAGGATAACTTTTTTAAAGGTTATCAAGGAAAAAAGCGGGTTTATTTCTTGGAAAGTCAAGAAAATTTAATATCTTACATATAATTCCTTTTTTGTATTCAAAACCATAATCAGACCCTGGATCACACTTACAATCTCATTAATTCCTTCATTTAATTTACTATTAAGCTATTTTATTGTAGTATTTGGTTCTAAAACGCATCGCCTATTCCCCATGTCCAAAAAACAATATATATATAAATAATTGGGTGATACGAATGAATGTATATTAACTATTAAGATTTTCTTTTGCTTTTGTTATCAAAAGTTTATAAATAAATGAAAATAATAAAATTATCTAAAGTACAATTCTACAGCTTATATTTAAATGTATATATTTTTTTAAACAGATTATTACAGTTGTGATCAATAAGTTGGAATTTTTCCTCCTTGAAGGACCGTTTATTGATAGATTTATTGCACTATAAAGTAATTGTCTTCTTCATGAAAATAAATTATCTAGTGGGGGGGGGGGTCCCATATCATTATTGTAATGTCGCCTACTTTATAATGTGTTGTGTTTGATTTTTATCATAAAATTAGATATATATCTTTTATTCCTTTACTTCAACTAGGTATAAATTATAGATGTGTATAGGATTTATGTCATATGGACTATTTTCCTTATTGGAGACAAGCTTTATATTATATTGTCTCATTCAAGCAAGAACCTTTTTTAATGAATATAGGTGACAGCAGCACTAAAGGATTGATTAAAGAATTGTAAAATATTTCCTATTCTGTTTGTATAAACGCGCAATAAGAATTTTCAACTATAGTATTTGTTAATAATTTTTCAATATTGTAAAATTACTTAACCCCGAAAAAAATATAATTGTATTAAAATGGCAAAAGCTATTTATTTATTTCAAAATAACGTTTTTCTTAGTATCTGAACTTCATTCAATTAATAAAAGTAAATGCTCTGTTAAGCTTTTCTATAAATTGAAATAAATTTGGTTGGTTTCAGAGTGACTTAAGTCTTGCATGATTGTTTGAATATTTAAAAAATAGAAGTGAGATTAAAATATTTTATATTAAATAATATCTTTGAAAATTCTACTCAGTATTTTGAAAGAGTTTTTTATTACTAAGATTATATTTTCTAACCATTTAAAAAAGTTTATACAAGTTTGTCAATTAATGCACCAAGAACCAATAGGTGGGTTCCTCTTAGATGGGGCAATTCTCTTGATTCAGAAAATCTATATTTTTACGAAGAACACAAACTTAATCCAAATATAACCCTCATATTTTTCTGGGTATTTATTTAAATTCATGGATTTTTTGTAAGGTAAAGTTTGTATAAAATATGTTTTCATTACATTGACAAAGAGTTAAAGGTGAATATTGAAATGATGGTTTAATTTTCACACACGAAAACACCAACACACACACACCACACACACACACACATATATATATATAATATATATATATATATATATATATATATATATATATATATATATATATATATAAGAAGTAGTTATGTCATCTAGATTGGAATTCTGAAATCAGATATGATTATATATATTAGAAACCCCGTTGCCTTCGGATATTTATAACTTACCGAATATTTTAAAACAAAAAGCCACTATTAGAGACCAAAATATAATTCCAACTTGAAGTACTCATCTTTTCAACAAGTTTTTGGTCATGTGATTGGTTAAATTGTATGTAAAAGTTATTTTTTCTTTATATTGTTCGTAGCTATTTTTTCTTACGTTTTAAAATAGACGGTTGCCATATCAAAATTGATTTAAAAAATGCTTATCTATTCTTGATTTTATTGTTAAATCTCAGACATGACTCTGTCACAGCTATTTGTGATATGCGTATAATATGATATTTAAAAAAATTATCCAAAACATTTTGAGCATAAAAGTTACATATAAAACTAGAGGCATATATACACTCAGAGAGTGCAAACCTCCGCCGTCACGGGATCCTTATGAGCCTCCGAGGCGGATTTTTCACGACTGGGGCGGCGTAGAGGGACGGGGGAGGGTTCCCCTCGATGGAAATTCCGAGAAGAAGACGCTCCCGGCACCCGATTTCACAGCACAGCGACATCTATCGGCAGAGTAGGCTAACTTGAAATATTTATTAGTATTTAGCTCATTTTGCATCTTAATCTGCACTCAGAGATGCCAAAATTTAATCACTTGTTTGTTTTGGCATTTCAAACAACTCCAAAAAGTTCATCAAATCCGTTCCGTAATTTTTGAGTTATCCGGCTGACAAACACACCAACCAACAAACCAACGCCAGTGAAAACAATACCTCCTTCGGCGGAGGTAATAATATTTTATCAGCCTTCAATGAGCCAACGATGCCGTTTGGGAAGTGTTATATGCTTTACTGGTCACAACCTGACAAGAATATTTACAAAATGAGTAAATCCGTTCATTTATCACTAAGTGGATTAAAACTTCACCCTTATTAATTTTTCTTTGCCTCCTCAAGCTTCTATTAACGTTTTTTGTATGTCTAACCGTGCATACTTAGCATATGTAGTACCATCATGAACAAAAATTAGCAACATTATCTATAAGGGTTCAAACATGCAATTTTCCCTTAACGAGAAATTATATCAGGAAAATGAATGCATGGGTTGATCATCAAATATTACTTTAAGAAACTGGATAAGGAAAGCAAAAAATCCCTTTCATGTCGATTGATGCATGAGCTTCCTGGTAAATGAAGTACACACGTTGATCATTACCAGAATTACATGGTTGAGTAGAATATCTTTATATTTTTACTTTTTTGCCATATTGTTTCTATGGAACATTAAAAACTAAAAACTCCTTACATTTGAAACAAAGAAAGAAAAAAAAAAATTTGTGTCAAATTTACAGTATGAAATTAGATGTTAAAAGTAAACTCATTTCAAAATAACTGAAAAACATGAATACCATCTTACTCTTTTCCCTCCTTAAAACTATAAAATAACCCTAGAAGGAGCTGTTATGTTTAAAAAGTGGTTGGTGCGTCAGCACTTATGTCCATTTATTGGCACCTAATATTATTGACAAAAATTTGCAAAATATAACAAACTCATAAATTGTTCATTGCTTAATTTTGAAAGAGTAATTTTTTTCAAAATAATTAATTTAAAAAAAGTTTTGCTTCATAACGAAAACTTTGAACGCAATTTTTTTTGGGGGGGGATACCCAAAATCCATATTTCTACGATCATTAATTTTCTTATGACGCAACTTTCGCAGGGTGTGAAAATTTGATATCTTAATTTTAGGTATCTATAATACCTAATTATGCATCTTAGAAATTAATCCTACTGATCGTCCTCTGACAATGGTCAGACAGGTGAATCAAATAACAATACAAAACTCTTTCATGGCTGTAGCTAAGAAAAATAGGAATATTAATGATGTTTCAATGATTACTCATTTCAGTGGGAGACTTTCGTTGTCACCATAACAAAAGGAAAAAAAATAAACCTCTTTGGCTTCTCTGAAGATGAAATCACCGGGGCTCAAGCCCAATACGGCTTCGGGTACGCTTCGTTATGTACCAACGAGTCTATTGATATACGACCACACCTGGGCAATTTACAACTAAAATGAAGGGACTCAATGGAGAGTTGAGAGTTATGAGGATAAAATAAAAGGCATTGAAAAATTTATCTTACATAGGAAGGCAAAGATGAAACTAATGATTATTAACATTCAAACGAGTTATTATAAAGATAAATTGAAGGATGGTTTATAAATTTCGTCGAGATTCTAGATTGCTGCCCAGAAGCCAAAACCAGAGGATCTGGACGCAAAACTGAAATTTGAACGATATAAATCAATTTGGAAAACGTCAATATAGGGAATATATTAAATACGAATAAAAATAAAAATTAACCCAAATTGTTGATATATCGTTCATTTGTAATCGTTCGTCGAACGACAACAAAAATTCATATAGTTCGTCGTTCGTTTTTGGCACACAAAAAAAGACTAATATTTTTTATGGGCAAAACTTCCTTTCTAAAAATGACGAGGTAAAAATTTATTTTATAAAAAAACGTCGTCATTTTTTTAAATGAATATCGATTAAATCTTAATACGAACGATAACTTTTGGCGAACGACAATTTTTTGCGAACGTCAGCAAGGTAGCAGTTAACCATTGAGTTGCTTTTGCGCCAAATTAATTATAGGCGATCTTTTATATTCATTCGGAGTCATTTCCTAAAATATACTAAAAAAGTATTTTTTTTTTACTAATTTTTTATATTATCATTAGAGGTTACAAAATTTCCTACTTTATTTTATAAACATAGAAAGATAAAGTAAATAATTAAATATAATTTTTGTTCATTAACTAGCTTTCAATGACGGAATCTTAAAAAATTAAAGATTGTTATTCTTCGTTCACTAGATTTTTTTTCAAAATAGCAAACAATTATATACGGAGTGTGGGGGCTCTGGTAACAATTTGTTTAAGTCAGTTATTATTACCAAACCATACATTATGTTTTAATGTTAAAAAAAAGTCGTTCTTTCATTAAATAACTATTAAATTAAAAGATATATAAATATATGCTTTCATAGTAAAATAATTACATTTTTGAATTATATTTTCATTATTTCTTGGTACCGATATAGCTTTTCATTTTTTTTCGACCTTATGCTATTTAGCAAAGTTACATATAATACATAAATAAATAAAATTCTAGTTTAAAATTAAATCGCAAAAATAAAAGTCAATTTCAATAGACATACATTCTGAGTCGTTAACAAGGAATTTTTTTTTGTCGTAAAAAACAATTTGGTAAAAAAAAATTCACAATGACAATAAAAATAAAAATGGTAAATTAATCACACAAATGTCTTCTGATAAAACCTCTATAAGTTCGTAAGAGTTTTTAAAGATCATTCACTGTTTGTCCGAGAATGAGGGAAAGTAGTGAACCAAGTGTCCTGCGAACCTCCACTGAGAATCATTTCCTTTTTCGAAACAATATATTTAACGTAGCTCTAGTAGAATACGCAAAAGTATGTTATCCTAAATTGAGTGGATTTTATAGTAAATTTTTTACTTTTTGCCAATTCTTTCAAATATTTAAAACATTTTAATTAATTTTTGGACTATTTTTAACGATAAATAATATGCCATTTTTAAATTTCTGTATAATTAATAGAAAAATATGCATCGGTATATAAAACAAAGTAATTTAAACTTTTGATGAAATTCTTTATTTTAATTAACTTTTAATAATTTCATTCATCCAACAGCATTATTAAGTGTAGGTTGAAATGTGAACTTTTTGTTAGAAAACAATCATATTTTGAGCTCAAGGTAAAATATTATTTTTCATGTTTACTATATATTAACAAAACTGAAAAATTGAATATTTAAAGACAGAAAACTATAAACTGAAAAGGGAAAAATACTTAGAGCTGGTTTTTATGTATAGATTTAAATAAATGGTTAAGATATGAAGGGAGTTTATAGACATGTGCTTTAAGGCGTTTTCAACTATCAATGTTGGGGGCCCCAAGTTCAAAATCCCGAGAGGGGAAAGGTCACCTTGGTTCAACACATAGAAGATCCTAGGTTCGAGGGACTCATGTTAATGCTATAATGCTTATTTATGTTCAGTCGGATACAATCTGTCGAAAACCATGTTGGAACAAAACAGTAAATGAATATTGGTGTGATTATAATCATATATATATATATAATATGAAAATTGAATTTTTATGCAATAGAAAGCTCAATTGACTATAAATGCACTGAGTTATTTATTATTATTTACTATTTTGCCTAATTGTTCGATAGAATTGCATACGACTGGATATGAATAATCACTCTAGCGTGTAAATAAGTCTATCGGAACCAAGGATCATTCAATGATGGATTCGAGCCTGCGCCCCCAACATTGAGAGTGAACACGCCTCAACGCACACGCTATCGCACTCCCAGTAATTTTAATTAAAAAAGAAAAAATACTACAATCGAAATTAAAACAAAAATATTGAAGAAATCACAATTTAACAAATTTCAAAATTTACAATTTTCTGGATTTTCATATTACCTGATGTATCACATAAAGGGTACATTTTAAAACTATACAACGGTATTTCATTTAAAAAGAATCATTCCCAAGTTGTTTATCCTTTATTTATATATGTAGTAAGTGTTGTGATAGCAAAAACGTAAGTATATTTTCAAGGCTTCTATACAACATAGCCAAGAGCATGAGTCTAAAAATATCCTGCAAGTAATGAAAAACTATTTCAAACATTTCGTTTGTATTGAAGATCTATTGCTTTGTATAAATTCACAATCAAGCTTTTTTTGCAAGTATTTATATACTTTCATAAAGGTAAATGCTTACAATTCATTAGAGGCGAGTGTACATACTTTGTCGTAATATATTATGATGTTTTAATTGCATTATAGTGTATTATTGCATAAGACTGCATATTTAATCTTTACAAAAAAATTAAAAGCTTGATGATAAACACTTCAGTGACAATTTAATAAATTAATAAAGGCCAGTTTTCTGACTTCTTTGGTAAAGATTGATACGCTAAATCTTAATATTCCATCTGGGAAGTGTATTTGAATTAGTTTGGCAAAAAAAAAATATTGCTACTTTTTTTTCGGGAACTTATAAATGAACAAAATACTTAGAAAATGAACCCATGTAATTAAGATGTTTCAATCTTACTTTAGGTTCTTTGCATCAATTGTGTGTGCTTATAAACTGTTTAGTTTTTGCTCGAAGAAGAGTTCCGTTGCGAAAGATTCATCTAAGAAATTAGCCACTCCGAGACATTATATGTTTGATATTTTTCTTTGTAGACAAGTTTCATAAAAGTTTACATGAATAAAACTATGGATTGGATTATATACATTGAGTTTTTTTGAATTAAAAGGAATTTTAATTACCTTTAAAATTGCTATTTTATTTTGTTGTTAACGAAAAGTTGATGCTCGGATACAAACGATATATTTTATAAAGGTAAATTGAATCCCGTTTTTTACTAGAAAATATTTATACTTTGTTTTAAAAATACTTGATCACAGCAAATTATTAATATCCAAATTATTTTTTGTAAGTAAACTATTTGTAGATTCAATACTCAAAAGCTATTGAGACTACTGATGGTTTTATTGGATTCCGGTTATAATTTTATTTTGGATGGAGATGTAGTAATATGTGAAAAACGAGGGAAAAACAACCTGTGAAGGAACAGGACTGTAAATCAATTTCTTTGTTGGAGAGAAAAAGATGACCAATACCACAACGTATACTGAATTTTTTTCATCGAAACAGTTACTCAGCAATGAATCTACAGTACTTTCATCCGTTTGTACACTCCAAAAATAAATGATCATGGAACAAAGTTAACCTACCAACAGCACAAGAAGATTTCAATGCTATAGCATTGTTTATTACCTCCGCCGAAGGAGGTATTGTTTTCACTGGCGTTTGTTGGTTGTGTTGGTTTGTTAGTTTGTTGGTTTGTCAGCAGGATAACTCAAAAAGTAATGAAACGAATTGGGATGAAAGTTTGTGGAGTTGTTGGAAGTGCGGAAAAGGAAGAAGTGATTAAATTTTGG
>CP045906.1:1004677-1022060 GCA_013387185.1 Caligus rogercresseyi
TTAATAACATCAACATGATACCCTTTTTTTCTTTTTTCCTTCTTGTGACATCCACTTTTCGTTCAGAAGATTATACATTTAGAAATTCCCTAAAACATTTATCATTCATGCGGGAAATGACTGAATCGACGGCGGACGCCACAAGAAAGAGAGCTATCCTTGGAGGACCAACTGATAACTAGAGAGCGAAAAAAATGTGAATCACACATAAAAAATATTTTTCACATTTTTCCATTGTATAACAAGTAATTTTTTTGTGAATTTAAGAAAAACACATTTTTATCATAATATCCCCTGAAATAAGCACTTTTTTTTCTCTATTTAGAAGTTTTTTTGAACTTATTTTAATCACCTCTTACATCTTTTTATAATTTTTCAATTCATTCCATTCTTTTGTTGATTTTTGGAGGGAAATAATGCACGCCTAAATTTATGAAATCTCTTGAATAAGTATTAGGCTTTTGGTCAATCAACGTTTTCCCCAATAAAAGGAGGTTTATGCATCTAATTGAAGTTTAGATGAGAACTCTTTCATGTTCCATTTGTGTTGGAAATGCTCCATTCGTCCCCCTTCTTCTGACTCAAACACCATGGCTAGGATCGTCACTGATACTCTCAGTTTGAGGCAAGCTTGGCAAAAATTCTAATGACTGATGCAGCTGAGTATATGAAGAGTGTGGAAGAGACCTTAGGGTCTTTTATTCCGTCTCTAATACATTTGACATGTATTTTATTTGCTTCATCGTGTGGCGGATAAGGTCAAATACCATTTTGTTGACGTGAATAATCTCCTTTCTTCGTATAGAAAGTATTCCCCAAGCCCCATCTGAACGAACTGAATTCAGGCAGCTGTTTGTATGATCAAATTTCGAGCAAGTCAAAGCAGTCGTGGATATGTTTGACCCTGACGATGCCAAATGTATATCAGATAGTCAGCGGATTTTTAAAATGAAAAGCATCCTAATTGACTAACCATTTATTGCAAGTCATTTATCATTTCTGCCATATTCAATTACCAGCCTGGAGACCGCAGGAATTACACTCAAAGATGGACTCAAAATCTTTGAAAATGCTGAGAAAGGATCCGTAAGATTCCAGGTGACGTCGGAGAGGGTTTTAAAACTAAGTTGGATTACGTTGTAAAGAAAAACCTTGCCCTGTCAGCATTGATACAGGCACAAGATGTGCTGCTAGTCAAATCTAGAGCTCCTCTTCCAGATGGGATGAACCCAATGGATAGAGCTATTCTAAAATGCTGTCCCATTACCTCGGTAGATGTGGAAAGATCATTGATTTTTTTTTTATCAAACCGTCGCCAAAACCTCACTGAGAAAAATTTGGCAGAGATTATTGTATTCACTGTTTTTATGAAATAATAAATTCACATTAAATCAAATTTGGAGTCTACATAATCAACATTTTTTGCTCATTTGGGTACATAAAAAACTTATTTTGACAAAAATCATCACATTTTTTTTCCGCTCTCTACTGATAACAATATAAAATCTCTAATACATATCAATTATTTAATAATAAAGCTACTTAGGTAGACTGATACCGTATTAAGGTCTGGCGTGGTAGCTTCACCCTTTGAGATTTGAAGATATAGAGAGCTTATTATTCCTTCAATAGCATAGACACATCGTCCTTCAGCTGTCGCCTGTGTCCAATATAAACGAAGTAATTAGTACTACGTCATCGATAGTCGGCCATAGAGATAGAAGGATTTGTTTATATATACAATGGCGTATGCCTCAGAGGAAACCAGACACCTCTCTATGGGCCCCGCACCAGCTAGGAGTAAAACGCTTATAATTTTTTTATAAATCCGCCATTTTCTTTTTTTTTAAATACCCTTTTAAACATTATAAAATGTTTTGTAATCTTGATAAATGTTGGTGTTGGAACCAAGGTCTGTATAATAAGGTCTGGGCAATACAAAAAAAAACATATAGCAGTGTGACTACTCAATGACGTCACTGGAGAACGATCTCTATCTATCTATCTATCTATCAATCTCTTTATCTATCTATAATATATATATTGGTTTTAGGAATATTTATATATAAACTTATGCACAAAGAAAATCTGATAAAGCATTATTTTGTTGGGAACTATTGATAGTAGGAATTTGTCCTTAACAACACTTTTGTATAAAATGCATTTTTAAAGGAAACTACTGACTTTCGGGCCCAGCTTATCAGTCAAAATAGCTTTATTGAGCATTAATGAGCACATTTGGTTAGTTTTATTTTATAAACTGAGCCCATTTTGAGTACTTTTTCGTTCATATATAAAGGAAAGGATAAAAGAAAAATTACTACTATCAATAATTCCCACAAAAAAATGCTTTAAAAGATTTTCTTTGTGCATAAGTTTTATATATTTGTAAATATTCCTAAAACCAATATATATATATTTATAAATAGATAGAGAAATTGATAGATATATAGATAGATATAATCGTTCTCCAATGACGTCATTGAGTAGTTATACTGCTAGGATTACATGTTTGTTTTTGTATTGCCCAGACCTTATTATACAGACCTGGTTGGAACTATGTTGGTATAAATTGTTATTTCCCCCCTTTGTGCATGCAGTGCAATGCTTCTTTTTGCCTAAGGTGGTTGCTCTTTATGCATGGAGAGGAATAAATAAGTTTTGCTCTTACGTAGGTATTTTCATATAATTGAATAAAAATGTTTTTTTTCTCCCTCCTAGCATAAGATTTCTATCCTCCTTCCGTTCCATTTCACTGTGTTACTGTGTCCTATTTTTTTCTATTTTCAGCTACAAATAACTACAATGTGCATATCTATTTCCCTGAGTGCTTACGTAACTCTTTTTTGTATGTTTTCACCAAAAATATACATCATCGTCTTTCAAGTAAGTAATGATACCCTTCGAAGGTTTAACTTGTTTTGAAATTGTTGTATGCATAGAGATAAAAAATAGAGAGAGAGCTTATTCCTTTCAGATGTGTGTCAATAGAAACAAAGTAATTTGTACTACGTCATCGTAAGCTGAGCATAGAGATAGAATCTATCCCTATGATAAGCTTACGATGACGTAGTACAACTTACTTTGTTTATAGTGGACACACAGAATACAGGTGAACGTTGTTTCTCTGCTATTGAAAAGCAAAATAGCAATGAAGTCCTATGCAACTGATATTACATATCTGTTTATAGACAGAAAAAAATGGCCTATTTGGGTCAAACACTTTTTATTTATTCCTTTATTATCTCAGAGAAATAGTTCTGAATATAATTTGTAGTCATAAAAAATGGCGTTATTTATCCCTCTATTTATATTTATACCCGCCCAAAACGGTCCTTTTCGTTGGACCAAACTCTTTGTTATACGTCTATAAGCTTTTTTAACATAAATCATTAAAAAGTTCACTTAAGGAATGTTTTAACCATTATATCGATTATTATTTGAAAATATGTTTTGAATAATAATTGCTTTCTATACCTTTATATATCAATGGTTGTATGAAATTAAAGTTCCATTGCATAGGAAATAAGGGATTATTAAAGCAACGGGTTAACTAATTAAAGAATCTCATTAATAGTTGTTGTTGTAAATTAGGAGTATATCTTATATTAGGATGATATGGCTGAGGAAAATACGGCCACCGATAGAAAAGGAAAATAATGATCCACGGAAAAATGGTCATATCTAGTGGAATCATCTATATAACAAGAAGAATTGACCCACGAAAAATGAACAAGAGAGAAATGACTCAAGATAAAAACGAAAAATGATGGAAAATGCTTCAAAAAATGTTTGCCCCGTCTACTAACAACAATAAGAAAATCTATAATTGCCCAATAATATTATTTTATATCAATCTCAATTTATATGAGAAAAGGTATTTAATCCGTATTTAGTTGTATTCCACTCAAATACTTTCCTACCCATGTATTTGGACCATTTTTTCCATGACCCATCATTTTCCTTACCTAACTTGGATCATTTCCTCCTAAGCCGTATTTTCCTCCTCCATTTCTTCTGGACACCGTATGCCAAACGTTAGTGAAACGCATTGCACGAAAAGCAATGGATACCGATTACGTCTACTAGATCCAATGTAGGCATTGAGAATATATTTTTAAAATGATTCATAATTTACCTGACTTACTGTTCATTTAATTGTCTCAAAACTATATTAGAACATCAGGCCATTTTGTAGGCTAGGTATAATTGGTTTACGTTCATTCAGTCTGGTGTCCAGAGGAAATGGAACAGGAAAATATGACCTGGGAAGAAATGCTCCAAGTAAAATGGACAGAGAAAAACACGGCCTAGGAAGAAATGATCCGAGTTAGAAAAGGAAAATGATGACTCACGGAAAAATGGTCATATCTAGTAATCCTCAATATACCTACTATCCACAAGAATTCCATCGAACCCAATAGAGAACAGACAAAGGATTCAAGAATCCAATCAGAACTCCGCCTATTGTTATCTCTTTCCCCCATACAAGCATAGAAGCGAAATAAAGACCATAAGATAAACACATGTTGTTGTTATTCTTTTTGAAAAACTTTTAATTAGTTTACATGTGATTGCTTGATCAAATAACGCAAAAATCCTCTTCGTAGTTTACCCTAATTTGTTGTTTGGAGTGAAAAGGGGCTATAAGTATATATACACACATACACACAACAATTTTCCACGCTTTATTGTTTGTTATTGGTTTGTTTTTTCGACTAATCTAATTTTAATATTGCTCCTTTTTCTTTCAAGCTTTTTTATGTGCTTCGTTGAACAGAGAACTGCCATAAAACTATTTTATTTTCCGAAAATGAGATAAATGAATATTTTTTTGGTCAAATCCTTTGTTTAAGAAATGAAACTCACTTTTTAAAGCCAAACAATCATTTATAACTCTGAATTAACTCATCAAATGTATTTGTGATATGAAATATTTAATGCAGTTCAAAAATGTATATATGTATATACAGGGTGTGCAGGCGAATCTACACTTTTTTTAGCAAGGGAAACAAGATACTCAAGAACAACCCTTTTAATTTACTTTTTTCATATCACACAAATTGAAATGACTTTTCTCTTAATGTTCATTCAATCCAACTTCCTCCTTTCACAATAACAGCCTCCACACGGTGCCTGAACCTCCCAACGGCATGAGCCACCTGTTCCCTGGACATGTTGGCCACTGCCTGGATGATGGCAGCTTTAAAGGAGTCCACAGTGTTGTGAGCACGCTTGTTAGTGTTCCTCTCAAGGACGCCCCACAAGTAGTAGTCGCAGGGGTTGAGGTCAGGGCTGCTGGGGGGCCAGAACTCCTTTGACCAGACATGTCGAGATTCTTTAAGCACCAGTTTTGCACCAAATTGGTCTGGAGTCTTTCTTTCCGGTGTTAGGAATCCTTCCTCGATGTCCTCCGACTCCTTGAAGGACTTGGCAATGCTGTAAACAGTAGCTTTGGGGAATTTGAAGAAGTCGATGATCTCCTTGGCGCACGGCCGCAACGGAGCGCCACAATAATGGCCGTCCTGCGCTCAAGTTCCGAGGACATTTTCAACCTTTTTGTTATTAAACAAAGGTCATAGGATATACTAACCAGTTCATACATTTTAAGCTTCTAACTTAACTGGTTTCTGAGATACAAGTACTCAAAGTTAGTCTAGATTCGCCTGCACACCCCTGTATATATATATATATATATATATATATATATACTGCATCAATTGGTAAGCTCTTTATTTAGTTATTAAATACAAAAACACATACAGTGGTTTCATCAGAAATGTAATTTTTAAATTGGATTACAAGTCCTAAAAATAATTCAGTTTGTATTATGGATAAGTCATTTTCTTCATAAAGAGAGAATTTTAATTAATATAAAGATTTGCATTATTGTCAACAATCTTCAACCTGAAAACTGATCCTCGTTGCCATTACACTATGCAACAAAAAAATGACTTTTGTCTTGCCAACGCAAAAAAAAAATGAATCTAGTCATTTAGAGAATGGGGATTACAGATATATGAATATTTAGTCGTGATATTTATTTTCTGGCCACAATTTAAATTTAAAATTTTCATGTTTTAGGCTAATGGTACATACGGATCTATGATTTTCAGGGACAAGGCAGCAATTAACATTAATGCATTGCCAATACAATTCGGAAAGATCCAATAAATCTATTTGTAAAGTAATATTTCCAAAACTCTGATTATGTAATGAGATAATTGCATTATAGTCGTAAAAAATGGGACAAAACGGATACTTTCACGTTATGACAGATATATCACTCATGGACAATTTTTTCAGCTGCAAAGTTATATTTATATACGTTCAAGGCTTTAGAATAGCCATCGAGACCATTAGAACCATTAAAAACGACTTTATTATCGAATAATTGAGCAAAAATCATTAGGCACCTGTGCTCCTCATATCTACGTTCCTCGTTTTAAAGGTTTCGTGATTGTTAAAAATTTCTTCGTTCCGTAACAAAAGGATTAATATCAAAATATATATATATACATTTGCATGTATTCTACCTCAGTAAGTTACATGTCCTTAAAATTAAAACAATACATTTTTATTAATGGAAAAATATATATACAAAAATATTAACATTTTTTTCATAAATGGAATCTTTTACGTGAAGGTATAACTGAAGGAAAACGTAGGTCGAGGAATAAGAAACATTTTTAGTTATATTTTTTGTATTTTATCAATGTTATTGATTATGAATGAATCTTTCCAATTTATGAAAAATGTTAATATTTTTGTATATATATTTTCCATTAATAAAAATATTGTTTTAATTTAAGGACATGTACATTTGCATGTATTCTACCTTAGTAAGTTACATGTCCTTAAATTAAAAAATACATTTTTATTAATGGAAAAATATATATACAAAATATTAACATTTTTTCATAATTGGAATCCTTTACGTGAAGGTATAACTGAAGGAAAACGTAGGTCGAGGAATAAGAAACATTTTTAGTTATATTTTTTGTATTTTATCAATGTTATTGATATGAATGAATCTTCCAATTTATGAAAAAAATGTTAATATTTTTGTATATATTTTTCCATTAATAAAATGTATTGTTTTAATTTTAAGGACATGTACTTACTGAGGTAGAATACATGCAAATGTATATATATATATATTGATATTAATCCTTTTGGTACGGAACGAAGAAAATTTTAACAATCACGAAACCTTTAGAACGAGGAACGTAGATTTGAGGAGCATAGGTGCCTAATGATTTTTGCTCAATTATTCGATAATAAAGTCGTTTTTAATGGTTCTAATGGTCTCGATGGCTATTCTAAAGCCTGGAACGTATGTAAATATAACTTTGCAGCTGAAAAAATTGTCCTGAGTGATATATCTATCATAACGTGAAAGTGTCCGTTTTGTCCCATTTTTACGACTATAATGCAATTATCTCATTACATAATCAGAGTTTTGGAAATATTACTTTACCAATAGATTTATTGTATCTTTCTTCGAAATTGTATTGGCAATGCATTAATGTTAATTGCTGCCTTGTCCCTGAAAATCATAGATCCGTATGTACCATTGGCCTAAAACATGAAAATTTTATAATTTAAATTGTGGCCAGAAAATCAAATGCCCATTGTTCAAAATAGCAATTTATCATTGCATGGACTCCATAGAATCAATTTTTTAAAGTTTTGGCCGTTGGCAATTTTGTTGTTGCATAGTGTTATTAATGGAATGGTTCCAATCGTTCAAGCATTGTTTGACGATGATGACCATTTGTCCTTGGTTAATGGTGTTCCATACCTCAGGTTGCTCAAGGACATAATTTGGCCTAGGTTGCACCATTCTGCAAAATAGCGCTCCACCACATTGCATAAATGCAGCTTTAGCATTTCTAATTATAAATTTCGAGATCGAGTCATCAAACGAATACGGAAAATCCCTGGACAGCTCACGGTCCAGATCTAAACCTTTTGGACTTCCACGTCTGTCTGGGCTGCAGCACAAACTCGAGCTTATATGGAAACCCCATATTCAATTGAGTCTCTCTTACAATGTGCCCAAACCTGTGCTGAAGGAGACGATCAAAAACGTTTGCATGAATGTTGGCGTCGTTCTGTCTTCAGGCTAGAGGGGGTCATTTCCAGCAACTTTTTTAAGGCTTAAGAAGATTCTTACAAAAAAGAACAATAAATATTTAAAAATCATAAAAACCCATTCGTTTCCTTTAAAATGATGTATCTACGAGGGAATTTTACGCATTTTAAGTACATCTAATTCGCAATTTCAAATTACAATTCTGATGGAACACACTGTAAACTGCTTAAAGAATTAACGCAATATAGATATTGATTAAAAAATAAATTGCATGGGATTTTTCAAGGAGTTGGTTTTTACAAATAAATTGTCTTAGTCACCAATTAGGCACTTTTTATGCAACATCAAGCAGTCAGAGTGTAAATTGTAAGAAGTAGAAGTTCTTTGATTATGAAAATTAGATAATATTTAGAAAAATCATATTTATACATTTAAAATATAACCTAGACCAGGGGTCGGCAACCCGTGGCTCTAGAGCCGCATACGGCTCTTTAGAGTAGCCTTAGTGGCTCCCTGGAGTTTTTCCAAAAATGTTAGAAAATATAAAAAAAAGATGGGGGAGAAAAATATATAGGATCGTAATGTTTATAAAGGTTATATAAGGAATCAATTTTTTTGCGGCTCCTGACACATTTTCTTAATTTTTTTTGGTCCATTATGGCTCATTCAACATTTAGGGTTGCCGACCCTGACCTAGAATACCCTCTCATACGGGCCTAACATGAGAATTCTCTGGTCGAATTGAAGAGACCAAAAATGTATTTTTTTTTTTTGTAAAGAAACCAAAATATTTTCGGCCCAACTGCATTAGTGCATACTTTGCGTGTTTAGGACACATATATATATTTGTTCATCTTTAAAAGTATCGGTTGTTTCTTCTTAATGGACCTACTAAATCCATGACATCCTTTGAAGGAACTCTTCCCTTTCCACCTATTAATATTTATTCAATAAAGCAAATTTTCATAGCATCAATAGATGGAATAACGTAAATCGTTTTTTTATAAACAAAATAAACCATCGAAATTATTAGAATAAAAATCACAGTTTAAATCGCTTCGCTAATGGAAGGATAAGGCTATAAAATTAAAATAATAAGTACTTTATTTTACTTTGTCGTGGTTGGGAACATCGAAAGAAAAGAGTGAATTTAACAAGGTGATGGGAATTTATTTCGTGAGTTCGCCTGGTATGATTGAATTGGTTTAATTACTCAAATTTATCAATTGGATTAATGTTTGTACTTTAAAAATAGATATAGACGTGCCATAGGCCAGGGAATACTATAGCCTGGAAAAGGAATTCCCTCCTTTTTATATCAAAATTTAACTACCTCCGTAAAAAGAAAATGCAGGGAGTTCCCTTTTTGTTTTTTACGAAAGTAGTTAAACATGGCATAAAAAGGAGGGAGTTCATAATCCATGTGTTAGTATTCCCTGCATTGACCCACCACTCTGATATAATTTCTGGCAGCACTGCGCTCTATTGCCGGTATATGATATTCCAAAAACATTTATTATTTAGTTTATTCAGGGTCAATAATACATTTATTATGATCTTTACATTTGAAGTCTATTATTTCTTTTATGTCTCTTTCTATTTCAGCCTGACAAAAATGTTCGCAAACTGACCATGAACTCTGGTGCCTATAAGAAGGTGGTTGCAAGCATTGCAAGTAAGTTTAACGCATAGTTTGTTAATTGACTTATAGTATAAATTACGCAAGAATGTCATTGTAACTTCCCTATGTGTCTTCATCAAGGGAACATTGAATAGAAACTTCTTTGATTTGACATCTTGGGATAAGTTTCCTGTTATCGAAATAGATGTGGACAAATGCTATGTTCAATGAGCAACAAAAAAATAATCATCATTTGAGAGAGAGGTTTGGTGATTGCTCAGGGTCATTATGTTTCCGACTAATAAAATATATGTAAATCCAAGGTAAGTTCAAAGTAAATCACAATGCAATCAAAACGGAGTATATCATTATTGAGCTTACCCTGTTTTTAAGATTATTTCACTTAAAATTATTATTTTTATAGGCGGCAATGTCAGCGTATCCGGAGCCTCTCATCCCTGTCAAAGTAGTATTAATATAAAACTGGATCCCGGCTCCAAGGGCTCCATGGATAAAATCAATCGTAAGATTTTATTTGTGTAAATAATAATAATAATTTGCTTAAAAGCTATTGAATGTCTCATTATGAAAAATCGACTTGAATCAATGGGTCATTTTGAAAGCAATCATTTATTTAATTAATATCCCTCATAGCATGATAGAAGAGAGAGGGACAAAAGGCACATTTTTTTAATTTTTGACTGATATGCCACAAAGAGCAATGATGCTGGTATAATGAGGTTCGATTACAATTCGACATTTTTAGAAGCGTCTGGGAGAATTGTAGAGAGTATTTTAATAATGATACAATTATCTTTTAAGATTGCTGAGATATTCCTTTTTTTCTGTGGGGAAACAATAGAGATATAGAGAGTTTATTCCTTTCAATAACAAAGAAACATCGTTCAGCTGTCGCCTGTGCCCAATATAAGCAAAGTAAGCTGTACTACGCCATCGTAAGTTGATCATAGAGATAGAAAGATTTGTTGTTATTGGGCAATATTACGTATTTCTCTGAAGAAACCAATAAACTCTCTATGTCTTTTTTATCTCTATGGGGAAACCACCACTATAAAAGGTACGTCAAATCTTATAAATGATCCTTTAGGATACGAAAAAAGTGTTGTTTGTATGAAAGGCGATTGGTTCAAAGAAAAGG
Organism: Caligus rogercresseyi; assembly: GCA_013387185.1. Lineage (NCBI taxonomy): Eukaryota > Metazoa > Arthropoda > Copepoda > Siphonostomatoida > Caligidae > Caligus > Caligus rogercresseyi. Next base: position 1,015,556 of record CP045906.1, read on the forward strand.
AATAATAAAAAATAATCGTTCGGAGTAAAAAAAACCTTGGAAGCATCCACATACTGCCATCGGAGAAAACTTATGTCTACAGGCAATCCTAACGTACATTGCACAATTCAAGAGTAGAATGAGGCTACTGCCAATATTCTCATTCTACTCTTGAAACTGATTGGACTCCAGAACGATCATTTGTTGCTCTTATTCTGGGTAAAGTATTACGAGAAACCCATTTTGATGACTGATCCTAGAGATATAAAAACAAAAAGGTTTCGTGATTAATGAAAGGCTTCCCACAATACGAATAAAATTAGAAATGCAATAATATTGTTATTCAACATATAATCCTATTTCTGCTCAAAATAGTTGCAAAATCATAAAAATAATGCAATTCATAGCAAATTCAACTCAATGACCATCTTTTTACATTAAAATATATCCCCTTTGATTTATACAATAACATTAAATTTGCTATTAAATCCAAACACCCCTTAATTTATGATATGAAATTAGTTTGTTATGGGTTTTTGTCAGCTTATGTTATGACTCATCAGTCTTTCGTCCAGACTCTACTACTCTAAGGCACTGATTGTGCCCAATATAAACAATCTTTCTACGATCAACTTACGATGATAATAAATTACTAATTACTTTGTTTTATATGAGCACAGAATACAGCTGAACGATGTTTCTCTGCTATTGAAGGAACTAAGCTCTCTATATCTTTATATCTCTATGACAAAACATCGCTCGGGTCTGTTGAAGAGGGATCATCAATTCAGAGAGATGAAATTCATCCTCCCAAAATACTAATTGTCTCTTATTCATGACATCCTTAGCATGGACTCCTTCTATTCCAGCTATTCATATTTTTTCAATAAAGCAACTGTCCATATCCAGAGAAAAAATAATATATATTTTGTCATATCTGAAAATAAATAACTCTGATTATCGGACGTAGAAAAAGAAAGAAAATTCAGTGTTACCAAATGAAAATGATTGCAAAGTTCTATATACCAGCAGCCGTATTTCATGTAAGAGCCTGCTTTTAATACTCTTTGACACCCGGAGAAGAAAATAAGCTCATTCCCGTCTATTTAATTCCCTACAGTCATTTTTCGATAAGGGAACTAAAATTTAAAGGGTTGCAATCAGTTCTTTGAGTTTGATTTTTTTTGTTATTCACACGAAACAGTTATCTAAAATGAGCAGGACTTTTAGAGCAGTTGTAGGAAACACAATTTGGCACTTATTAAAATAGTTATTTAAGTTACGTTTGCTTTTTGAAAAATACATTGATATAAATGCAAAAAAGAAAAAGTTTTTAATTAATATTGTTGAATCATACTGATAATCACATTCGATAAAAAATCACCACCTGCATTTGTAGTCAGTAGTAAGCGTTTTTCAATTAGTATCTGAATATTTTTCAAATATGCAATGATGGAAGTGGTATTTGGAATAGATAAAAGTAGTAGCACGATCTAAACAAAAAAATATGTAGCGTCTAGACTAAGAATGCCAAAAACTATTTACATCTTATTTTATTTATCTTCTTTCCCATGCATGAGTTTCGACCCGGCTCTTCCTCGCATTTTCTATCTTTCTTCTCAAGAAATAACGTGATTATCGTATATAACACTGTGATTAAATGTTATGTAAATAAATAATTAATAGTTTGGAATCCTGTTGTTTTATTCTCATTAAAATCGATTCCAACTACACCAGATTCTCCTGCGGTTGGCTTCCACAGATCTTTATCTTAAAAAGTGCCCCTTTAAGATATCCCTCATTACAACATTAATAAATCGGTGTCCAGAAGAAACGGACCAGGAAAATATGGACTAGGAAGGAATGGACCAAGGTAGAAAAGGAAAATTATGACTCATGGAAGAAATGGACCAAATACATAGGTAGGCAAGTTTTTGAGTGAAATATATCTAAGTATTGTACAAATACTATTTCTCATATAAACTGAGGAGGCAACTGACTCGAGGGGGCCCAAGACATTGTCTGTATGTGTGAGATGCCTTCCTTCGGCCGGATTGCAAATATTGAATACTCAACTCGGATCATTGGAGGCTCTCTCAATTTATTATTGTTGACTGTGACGTTACCCTTCACTCTATCTCTTCAAATATTCCATTTATAACAATCGCACCCGAAATTAGACATATATTCTTTTTTCTTTATGTATTAACTTTTTGAGTGCTTCTAACATCGGTATGTTCTATATTTAAGACAATGCGTATTATTGACATAATTTGGGGGATTTTGAACTACAATTGACATAAATAAAAGATTATTTATTTAAAATTGCAAAAATAAAATCATTTTATGTCATTATTTAATCAGTTTATATAAGAAATAGTATTTGTACAATACTTAGATATATCCAATCAAAAACTTGCCTACTTATGTATTTGGCCATTTCTTCCATGAGTAATCATTTTCCTTTTCTACCTTGGTCCATTCCTTCCTGGTCCATTCTAACCTGGTCCATATTTCCCTAGTCCATATTTTCCTGGTCCATTTCTTCCTAATATCTAATAAATCTCCCTCTCTGTGTTTTATAGATTCCTCCGTCTCCAAACCCATCAAACCCGCAGATCTCACAAAAAAGATCCCAGGCAGCAGTTCCCTCAGCAGCAGTCATCGAGGATCTTCTGCACCAGGATCTTCTGCCAATCATCACTTGAGCGCCCAAAGAAGATCACCTTCGACGACGAAGAGAGCTCCCTCAAGGCGGCGGCCCGGATTCATCTCAAAAGAGTCATCCTCCAGCAACCTCCAACGTCTCGATACAAATCCCATCCTTCACCTCACCCTCTGCCAACGATTATCCCAACTGGACAGAGGAGCCACGTAGACGGGAAGAAGGCGAGAATGATCGGCTACTTGGAGAGGAAGAGGACAAACAACATGAAGATGAGGACGATGAATGCTTTTCCTGTTGCTCAGGTTGCTCTCACACCCAAGTGATGAGAGAGAGGATGCATCAGCGGAAATTGCAGCGGAGCTGGCAGTGAACAGAGTAGCGGAACGCTTTCTTCTCTTCTCCAAGTCTACAGATACATACTGGGGGACGTCCGACGGCAGAGTCGACTGTGCCGTGGCCGGCAAAGCGTTTGCAGCACTCACTCCAGTCCCCGACACCTTATGACCTTTGTGACCTCCAGCATGGAGACCGTGCCACTAGAATGTGCCAAGATATCCCTGATGTGCTGTTATAATAATGGGAGGAAAGATGTTTTCTGGATATAAAGAGGGAGTAAGTGACGTATTGATTATCAAGACGTCCACAAGGGCTTCAGATAGCACAAAATGCTCCTATAAGCTGTTTGACTGTAAAGTTACGCGATGATTGTCAAACATAAGAAAACAGTATTTAAAGAGTTCACTAAGAAGGTTAAATGGCTTTATTTTTATATATAAAGCTGAGCCAAGCATTAAAAGAGAGCATGCTCATACCAAAAAATCGTTATGAAATTATTTAAAAAATCTCAAAACAATTTTACTGGTCCTTTATTCTGGACACGAAGCATTTGAAATTGCGCACTTCAATCTACAGCCCTAATTGGTTGTTTGTTGACCTCTTTAATCTCTAGATTTCGATCCCTCCCAAGAAGGAAGGGAACTTTAACGAAAAGATTCTAAATTCGATTGAATGGTTATACTATTTTATTTTGTACTTATATAAAGGGCATAGCCTAAAATACAGCTTTCTTCCTCACCAAACTATGGATTTAAACTCTAATATTTAGGAAATCATTTTGATTAAACCTATTTATCTCCTTCTGACGATTTGGATGCTCCAAAACGCTCCCACTATTTATTATTCCAGTCTCGTTATATGATCAATTCGCATGTTATATCATATTTTGGTTCGCTAAATGACGATCTCCCATACATGATTGACTTCTAACAGAAATTTAAAAAAGTCTTTTTGTGTCTCTTAAATAACTATATCCTATATGTTACTCTGTTATACCAAAGAAGAAGCAAAAGTCCTCTCTAAAAGGAAGCTCTTGTTTTAAAAGTGGTATTATTGCCATGAATAATTTATTATGTTAATATTTAATATGTTTATGATGTTTTATTTCTTTAAAACTGCGAGTCAGAAATTATTGTATGCATTTATGAAATTGTATCTTTATGTTTATCATATGTTTTGAATAAAGATATTAATAAAAAAATAATAAATTACTTAGTCACTTTCGATGAGATATAGTGTCTGTACAATACTTAGGTGTATTGCGCTCAAATGTTAACAACATGTATGTATTGGGATTAGGAATGCAAGTTACCGAGTAATAGATAAATTTTGGTTGTTTCATTTAGTTGACTTTTAATCGATTAATCGATAACATCGCCAAGATTAAGGGACCCGTTTATATTGTAGATTTGGGGTAGGTAAGTACATCTTTAACGTCATTGGGTTATAATTCTTTAAAAAACTAATTTGTTTATGTAATAGTATGTATAACTCATATGTGTAAATCTCTTTACTCTTGCTCAGCAAGACTCTTTGCTTATGTACATCCCTTTACTCTTGCTCAGCAAGACTCTTTGCTTATGTACATCTCTTTACTCTTGCTCAAGCAAGACTCTTTGCTTGTGTACATATCTTTACTCTTGCTCATGCAAGACTCTTTTGTGTATACTTCCCCCTCCCGAAATTTACTATAAAAGAGACTGAATCCTTATATTTGGGGTCTTCACGCTTTGATCTACATTGGAGTAATAAAGATCACTTGGTTTCAATATTCCGCCTTGTCCAACTTTATTCATCGCATCCGAGGATATCACATGGCGCAGTCGGTAGGATCGGTCCGAGGATAACACAGTCGGTAGGATCGGTCGCAGAATATCACATGGCGCAGTCGGCAGGATCGGTAGGATCGTTCCGAGAATATCACAGTTTACATTCAATAATAATCTTATTCCAATGACGTCACTGGCTATTTATCTACATCCGAACGGAGCTTATAAGAATATTGGATATAAGAACGGATTTAAAAGCCAGTAAAGAAATTGATGTTTTATAAATATATGTATTGTTAATTAATTGAAATTGATATATTTTATTAGTTACAAATTTTGTTGATTATTGATGGATAGTCGATTATTTCTTTGCATCCCTAATTGGGATCATATTTTCCGTGCGTCATCATTTTCCTATTTTATCTTGGTCATTTCTTTCTGCACTATTTTTTTCTTCCCAATATGGTTTTTTTAAATTATTTATCGGTAGATACAAAAACTTCAATCAGGGAGGATATCATTCACCAGACTCTTCCTACCTGGCTTTTGACGTTCAGCCTCCCAGTCTAAATAAAATATTTATTGTGCTCATAACCAGGACTGTACGAATTTCGAACAAAAATAATGTCGTATATGTCCAAAAAAATGCGGAAAAATTAACTAATTAGGCAGAAAAATAAGCAAGAAAAGGCTAAATATGTGAAGCAGTAAAATATACGTTCTGGTCGAAAAGTAACGACGTTTTTTAGAAAAAAAAGTTCAACTAATGTTATTTTGATAAAAATGAAAGCAGTAATTTAAAAAAGTCCACAAAAGCATCTTTTGTGGAGACTCCTTTCTTAGAAAATAATTCGTAACCTCCTCAAATTTGTATAAATATGCGATAATATACAAAAAGACGTTATATGTGTTAACAGCATAGGGACATAAAGATATAGAGCGTTATTTCCTTCAATAGTATAGAAACTTTGTTCAGCTGTCGACTGTAACCAATATAAACAAAGTAAGGATTGATTGCAGTGCCTTAGAGTAGGAGAGTCTGGACGAAAGACTGATGAGTCATAACATAAAGCTGACAGAAACCCATAACAAACAAATTTCATATCATAAATAAAAAGGTTTGGATTTAAAGCTAATTTATATTATTTGTATACATCAAAGGGGATATATTTTAATGTAAAAAGATGGCAATTAAGTTGAATTTGCAATAATTTGCATTATTTTATGATTTTTCCACTATTATCAGCAGAAATAGGATATATTATATATAATATCTAGATATATATAATGTTGCATAATAATTTATTGTATTTTATTCTTCGTAATGTGGGCAGCCCTTCATCAATCACGAAACCTTTTTGTTTTTGTATCTCTGGGATCAATCAACAAAATAGGCTTCTCGTAATACTTTACCCAGAATAACAGCAACAAATGATCGTTCCGGAGTCCAACCAGTTTAAAGAGTAGAATGAAACTATTGGCAGTAGCCTCATTCTACCTGAATTGTGCGATGTGCGATAGGATTGCCTATGCATATGTGGGATGCTTCCAATGTGTTTTGGACTCCGGAACGACCATTTGATGATTACATCGTTAGTAAAGTATTACAGAGGCTTATTTTGTTGATTAATCCTAGAGATACAAACAAAAAGGTTTCGTGATTGATGAAGGGCTGCCCACATTACGAATATAATTAGAAATACAACAATATTATTATTCAGCATATAAATCCTATTTTCTGCTGAAAATAGTG
>CP045906.1:1022160-1037639 GCA_013387185.1 Caligus rogercresseyi
CTGGAACACTAAAAGCTGTGACCTTTTGATAATATAACCGGATCAATCCCAAAATATTCCACATGATTCCCTTAGGAGACTGAAAATTAGACATCGTTGTGAATTTCTAAGGCAAAGAAACAATGTGCTAACTGTTTTATGGTTCGGGCCACTTTAGATCTATTGTATGGAAAAGACAAAGCTCGTCAAATTTTATAAGTCAGGGAGACTTTGGAAGAATTGAAAGAAAAGAAGTTTCATTCTTACCAAAGGTCGAGGATGCCATTAATACACTAAATCACAGAAATCAGCAGAGGGGGTGAACGCAAGATGTGACATCAGTCAATGAAAAACTAATATCGTCATAATGATAAATCAGAAAATGTCATTCCTATTTCATCGAAGTCTACTCGGCAAAAATTAATTACATCAAAAAATATTCTGTTCAAGGACCTGTTTCTCAAGATGAGGGAGCCCTCGAAACTGATTCCCCAGCCTTCAAGTATCTGCGGATTTATCCAAAAAGCTTCCGTCAACTAAGAAAATCGATAAAATGTGTGTGCTCAAATGAGGGAGCAGCTGATAATGGATCCCCCAATCCCCAAAAAAAGTATTGAAACCCCAAAAAAACATCCTTTGTCTGAAAAAATTACAGCATTGGGTCGGACAAGATCTCAATCACTTCCTAAAAGAAATAGGAAGGACTCCTGTAATGTTCAAGACAGCGAAATATTTAATCTGAAGAAAAAAAAAAAAAAGGATGCCGAACCTTCAGAATCAATATATAAATAACTGATTTTTTCCGACAATAATTTCCAACGAATTGGAATCAAACTTGGGCTTATCAAAAGTGTTATCACTAAATGTTAGAGGTGGTAAGGATAGACTTGTCAGACACGCCCTTATGAAACATCTCCTATCTTTTAAACCGGATATCTTATGTCTCCAAGATATCAGCACTGAAGTTTCCTCTACTTGTAGTAATAATTGTAAAATTTGTCTTCCGAATTTATTCTTTCACTTCTTCACAGGTTCTGGGAAGAGAGGTGTTATAACGTTTGTTACTAAAAGCTTAGCCAAACCATTGTTTGCTAAGGAATATAGTAAAGACGGCGATTGGCATAAGATCATTATGACTACTTCCGGTTCCACACTGTCAGTTGTTAATGCATATGGTCCTAATATTAAATCTGCTGAGTTTTTTCAAACCCTCATAGAGGCACAACAATGCCAACATCTCCCAATGCTACTGATCGGAGATTTAAATGTCGACATTGACAAACCTCCAAAAAACTATCCTAATTATTCTAGCCTTAGGGAAGTAATCCATAAGTTCAGCCTTGTCGATATTACCAAAAAATTAATCCGGACGATAATGTATCTTGGAGTAGTGGGAAAAAATCTTCGAGGTTAGATCTGGCTTTATTATCTCCTGGTCTAGTTCACCAAATAAAAAGTGCTAGATACAGATCCGATCCCTCAACTGACCATAAAATAATTGACATCACCCTACGTTATGTTCCAAAGAAAAATACCTTCAAAATTCCGAAATGGGTTCTTGAAGATGATAAATTTTCTATAAAGTTAAGGTCTAACCTGGTAAGAGGACAAAATTTGATCTCTCCTAAAGGAGCATATTCTCTCCTGGTACATTTGGTTATGAAAACAGTTAAGGGTTATTTAAAGTCTGAGAAAAGGAAAGCAGCTCGTCTGCAAAGCAGTATTGAGAATGCTTTGAGCGGCACTTCGATATTCATCAAAGCAATTACTACAGATTTAATAAATGAATACAGAGTCACTGACATCGCGGAAACAGAAATGGCAAGAAAAAGAGACATCGAAACGAAAGTTTCCCTTAAATATAAATATCTCCCTCGTAATGAGCATTGTTCTGCATCGACTATAAAAAACATTATTGCCGGAAATAGGGTTTTAAGTATACCTTCGGATATATTGCAATTTTTTCATAATCGGTTCTCTGATATATTAGGTGGAGACAGATCCAACTTCCCCAAAAAGAAAAATCCTGCTACGTCCAAGGTGTATACGATGGAAAACATTATAGATTATATCAAAAAAGACTATAAAGACTACAAAGCGTCTGGTCGTGATGGTATCTGTGGACGTGTTTTTACCCTTGCTCCAAAAGAGATAACGCCGTATCTCTTAACCATAGGAAATTTTATGGAACAATCAGGAAGAATGCCCCGTACTCTTTCCAGGGGCGTATAGTTTTGCTTCCGAAGAAGGGAGACGGTACAAATTTTAATCACTGGAGACCCATAACCATTTTAAATGACGCGTACAGAATTTTAGCAGGTGTTTTAGCTAAACAGATCGAACCCATTTTAAACTCAAAAATAGGAGGAGAACAGAAAGGTTTTCTTAAGCGTAGGAAAATTACTGATATTTCTAGAAATATTTCCACAGCAATAGAATCCATTAATCGTCGTAAAAGGTATGGTGCCTTGATTGCAATCGATTTCAGGAAGGCGTTTGACTCCATTCGCCATTGTCATATTTTAAAGTCAATTAAGTGTCTTCTTCCAAAACGTTTTTTTAACCCCATCAGGGCTCTATTGTTCGATGGCTCATCTATCCTTTCACTCGAGGGTATCAACAGTCCTCCCATTCATCTTAAGAAGAGTTGTAGACAGGGATGCCCTGTAGCTCCTCTTCTATTTGTGGCAGCGATTAATGAACTCTCGAAAACATTAATTAGAAAGTACTCGGGATTTGGAGTGTCTTTTAATGGTGTGAGACATCTGCTCGACCTTTACGCGGACGACGTAACTCTCATGGTAGAAGCCAGCTCAGAAAAACAATTAGTAAAGAGAATTGAAATACTGCTCTCGTCCTTTACCAAATTCGAACATAATTCCGGTCTGAAAATTAATTACAACAAGACGGCCATACTCCCGTTGGGTTCCTGGACTCCAGATAGTTCTTCTTTAATTCATAGTTGTCGGGTTGTGTCTTCTGTATGCATTCTTGGTATTGAATGGAGGAAAAATGGTGTCTCAGAGGGTAATTGGTCTCAAATGAGTCGGATGGTTTATAATAAAGTGAAGCAATGGCGCAATCTTTCTCTGCAGAAAAGGATCGACCTATATAATACCCGAGTGATTCCACTGGTGATGTATAGAGCCACATCCATCCCGTTTATTGCTGAATTAGCATTAGTAGAAGAAGACTCTTGGCTGCGCACTCTCTTTTCATAAGTCATATCTACCCTCCTTAAAACGTCCTAAAATTTTTGCTGGAGGTGGGCTTTGTCAGTTAGGCTCTATCTTACCCAAATGTTATCTACGAATCGTAGAAGAAATGGGCGTTTTACACGACAAAGACTGGAGAATATTTTATACATCCTCCGAATTTTACAATTGGTTCCATATGGGTACTCCTTTAACGAATTCAGATTTGGAAGCATTTTCTCCCTTTTTAGCTTCAATACAAAGAATCATATGGACGGTTCTGCCTAATTTCTTTTCTGATACTGTTGTGGATGTAATATATGAAAATAGGGAAAAAGAACCTTTTCTCAAAAATTTGGATCTCCTGTTGCATTAGAGAGAATCGCTTTATCTCAAAATATTCTAACACTCCATGACCTGAGATCGGCTCCTGTCTTCAATGTAGGTAGGTTTCGATTTCCTTTAGAACGTTCATGCAATGATTTTAGTCCGTCCAAGCCTTGGTTTTTAAAATTTTATTCCCATAGTGAAGATTCCTTTGGATCTATATCAGAGAGCTTCATACAATTGCTTGATCTCCCTCAATCATGGAAACAGAGGATTTTTCGGTCGACGTGTGGTATAATTGATAGTGCCAAATTTACAGCTCAGTTTCAGATTTCTGCTCGTTTACTTAGATTTTATTACCCTTGCAATAACTGTGGGGCTTTATTCAACTCAATCATTCATGCCTTTGCTGAATGTCCTGTTCTTATGGTAGTCAAGCGTTTTATTCAAATAAATGTGTGCGAAAATGAAATAATTACCTCAAATCTTATAAAAGCCTTTATTTTGTTTGGTGTTTATAAACGTAAATATAATGCCCCCCCTATCCAAAAAGCTATTGACACAGCACTTTTAAATATAAAATCGTTAGTTGCAAAAAAAATTACGACAAACTCTTACATCGAGGTCGAGGACCTAAGGGCAATAATCATTGGAGCCGCCGCCCGCTACTCAGCTCTGCAAATTAAGATTCCGAACGCAACATCAGATGATTGGAAATGGGCTGGAAATGTCGTCCGATTCGTACCATCGAGATCAATTCATTTTTAAAATCAGCCAAGAGGATCTTAAGAAAATATCGTCGCTTTTTAAGGAACAAATAAATTGTCATTTTATATTAAGGTCATCACTTTTTAACAGTAAATTTGAACTATAACGTTCATTTATGTTTTTACGCAACTGTTGAAGAGAGTTTTATTTATTTTATATATTATATATATATATTTGTTTTTATATATTTATTTGTATTTTAGTGTATTTGTATTGCATTGTATCTTTGTTACAATACTGAATAAAACTTCGTGACCGAAAAAAAAAAATAATACAAAATATATTGATTGCCACTGTTAAACCTTCCTGTTCTTGATAAAATTTTAATAATGTTATTTATTACAAAATTAAAGGATCTCCAGAAATTCACGGGCAATTGCAAATTTCGATGGCTGTATCTACTTCAGTGCCCCATAAAAGGATTGCGGAAATCATTACACCGTTGTTCATGCCTTTGCTGACTTCCAGGTAATTTGATTCCTAAAGAGAAGTAATACCTCCAACATTACTAACGTGAATGAAAATTGTATTGCGCCTTAATTACCTCCGCCAAGCAATATTGTTTACAATGGTTTTTGTTGTTACTTTAGGTTTGCCAGCAGGATAACTCAAAAAGTACTGAACAGATTTGGATAAATTTTGTGGAGTTGTTGAAAACCAAAAGAACAAGTTATTTAATTTTGGATCTGGTATGCTCTTAATACTTAATAAATATTTCAAGTTAGCCAACTCTGCCAATAGATGTCGCTGTTATGTCAAATAAGGATCCCAGGGCGTCTTCCAATTGGAATTTCCGACGGGGTAACCCTCCTCAGTCCCTATACGCCTCCCAGTCGTGCAAAATTTCGCCTTGGAAGGCTCATAGGGACTTTGTTACGGAGAAGATTTGCACTGCTCGTGAGGTTTATTACGCATTAATTTTGTTTGGAATTGCATCAATTTTACAAAAGCCTCCCTAAAAACGTGTGCCCTTGAAATGGCTATTTCTAATTGCAAAAGCCGAATTGTATAAAACTGGTTAACGGGATACCGTTCAAGTGGAGGAATTTCGGTCAATTCTTATTTCATCAGCTGCAATGTTATCCCTCAAAACGAAGTTTCAACGGTGGCTTTTGCGAATACATAAAAAGTTAAAAAAAAATATATATAAAATAGATTTTTGCGCATAAAATGTTTATTGATCGAAATGTTTATATATGTTTACTATATTATAAAAGATTAGGTTGTACATATATTTATACGATTTTATTGTTTGCGTAATGTTTTGTTTGTTTATGGTTTTTATTTCTTTGAATATGTTCAGAATTCCGTTTGACTTATATTTCGGTATTAATTTTAATCTATAATGTTTATTTATATATACTGTTATATACAACTACTATAAATGATTAAAGTAAACAAAAAGAATATTTATTATAATTCATGTGTTTCCTTCTAATAATTATGTGTACTCTTATATTATTATGCATTACTTTTCATTAAATTATATGCTGATGTTTGATATTTTCTTACATTGTTGATTAAAGCTTTACTGTAAAGAACTTTTTTAATCAATATGTATTAATATAACAAAACTACAACAAGTCCTACCAATGGCAGAGAGTATGTGTCGCTTTTGCAACGAATGTACTGAAACAACGGAACACATCTTTTGGAGCTGCACTTCGCTTCGAGAAATCTTTAACTCTGTCTCAGAAACTCTCAAGGTGAAATTCGGAGTAGAGATCTGAAATGGAAGATTTTTAGCCTTTTACCGCGGAGAAGAGGAACCACAAGTCAATGCCATCATCACAAAAGTACAACAAATTATATATGCGAAGAGATCGTCGGAGGACCCTGACGTAGCAACGATTTTACCTATTGTTAAATTATATACCAAAGTTCTACATTAAAAAATAATTTTTACTTGTACTCATTAATGTATTTTTTAATTGTTGTAGTTGTGTATTTTATTGTTTTGTTTGTTTTTCCTTATATATGAAATACAATTACGCCTGTTGGCAATAATAAAAATCTAATTGAACTACTTTAAACCATAGAGATATAAAGATATAGAGAGCTGATTCCCTTCAATAGCAGAGAAACAGCGTTCTATTGTTTCTGTGTGTCCACTATAAACAAACTAATGGATACTACGTCATCGTAAGCTGATCATAAAGATAGAATCATAGAGATATAAACATAACACAATGACGTATTTCTCTTCCCTCCAACAGTAGAGAAACATCGTTCAGCTATATTCTTGACACAATGACTCATGAAAGCAATGTTGTAATGCAGTCATTTTGATTAGAAGATAAAATAAAAGAAGGGGTGGAATAGCCCTGCGTGTTAAGGCGTGTTCAACTCTCAATGTTGGGGGACCTAGTTCGAATACTCCCGAGAGGAGATGGTAATTTTTGTTCTACCTCATTGATAAGATCCTAGGTTCGAGTGATAATTTATAATGTTATAATGCTTATTTAGAGCCAGTCGGATGCAATTCTCAACATATAGGCACAAAAAACTTATATTGTAGTCATGAACAATATTTGAATATGTTCGAATAAAATATTATTAATAATCCTCCAAGAACTACTTCACTCAAAACATTTCGATATTGAATCGAAATTACATGTAATTAAAGTTTTTCAATTCATCTTCTATTTAACTAAAATCATTGAACATAATAGTGTTTGTTTATTATCTTTAAATATTCTTTTGGTGATGTTAAATATTTTTATTACTCTTAAAAGCTTTATTCTTGTGTTCTATATTAAAAAATATAAAACAAATATATATGCTTACAAATACATCCAAAATTTACCTGAAGTTCCAGTTCATAGCACAGCGTTTTATTTGGATAGGGCCATCTTCCGTTTCCACAGTCCTTACATGTGTGTTCGTCCTCCATATACTCGTAGTCTTGACACTTTTGACATATCCAGCAGCAGGTATCCCCCTTATGAATAAACAAAAGCAATGGGTCAGATAATACTTTTATATAATAGCTTCTCTCAAATATTTCCTTCTGTTTGTTTCATGTTTCTTTCTAAACTATATATATATATATATATATATATTGGATCATTGGAGAGCAGCTAGATATTTAGTAAAATCTTATTTCCGTTTGCCATATATATATATATATATATATATATATATATATTTGCAAACGGAAATAAGATTTTACTAAATATCTAGCTCCTCTCCAATGATCCAATATGGTATACTCGTATATGACTAGAAGATATTTAATAAAGCTAGACCTTGCAAATACCATGCGTATACTTTATCTATGTAAACTTCATTTCAATAACATTTTATATTATTATCGTTCACTTTACGAATTTGGACGACTTCTATTTTAGTTAGAATGCAAGAGTCGTATATATTGTAATGCTAAGAGAGCAACTGTGAAACATATTCAAAAAATAAGTCGAACAAATGGATTTTTTGCTGTTTTTAGATGCAACATTATGATACAAAAATTCAATGTGTATCCTTCATTAGAGTCAAATACGGTTATCAGATTTGAAAATCCTACATATTATTTTCAATCAGAGGAAATTATGTTCGTAGTGTCCACTTGTTATTAGTGTATTTCAACATTTGAAGAATAAAGCTACTTTTAATAATCATTCATATTGTATTTCAATTGCTAATTTATATATATATATTCCTTTTTTGCATATATATTATATATATAATACAAAAAATATTAATTGAATCCAAATATAACAACGAACTAAGTGATTCAAAGATAATAACCAACGAGCATTAACGAGTAAATATATACAGAGTGGTTAATGGTTCTAGTTAATACGAAAATATTTTACAGCGGCCCTTGGGATATGATTACAACAATACTTTTGGCATGTGTCATAAGCATATTTCTTATAAATGTTTCCTTAAAACTGCAACCTGGCAAAAACTATAATTAGATTATATGAATGAATACATATCACACATATTTGCAAAAGTATCTTTGGTATATTTGTTATACAGGCAAAAAATGATATAAATAATATATTTAATCATATACATAAGTATGTATTAACTGATTGACAGTTCAAGATCCTTAGATATATATTTTACATTGTTTGTAAGCAAATGTTGGAACGTGTAGGCAACAGTATATTTGGAAGATGTTAACTTAGTACATTTTACCTATGTTTATATGTTTTTTTGTTGTAAAAACTGCATTTTTAAAACATTATTCGATAATATGAAATGCCTCTTTCAGTAAACAAAACCACAAAGGCCACATAGTCGTTAAAGGCCGCCACCACCTTTATATATCCCCTATAAAATTTTACGCTATTATCTCATTTGAAATATTCATAATATTTTGTCTCTTTTTTTGTCCATTCCTTTGCCTTAAAACTAATAGTTTAAAATGAGCTAGTGAACATTTATTTAGCTTTTTCTTTGAAATTGTTAGAATAGGAACATATGTATATGATTGTTTTTTAATATAATTAAATAATTAATATTGCATCATGTAAAAGTCATGCTTCTCCTTAAGTTTTCATTCTAGGCTCTTCAATTTTTATACTCAGAATCTTCTATCCCATTCATAATTGTTATAAAAACAAACAATATTAAATATATCTAGTATATTTGCCGCAATAGTAAAATGTTTCAATAATAATACAACAAAGTAGTAAAAGACCTATTATATATATATATATATATATCCATACACTAAAGTGTTTCGCAATAAAAACTTTAGCAAAGTAACTATATTGAAACTTTTTTGTTTTTGTTGTAATAATTGAGTTTTTGCACGCAAGCCTTTCTAGTTCAAAACGTACAATTATACATCCAGACAAAGAGCATTAATGCGTTTAATTGTTTTTGCATTCTAAATAAACCGAATCGTGTAATGGAAATAACAAAATAGTGTAGCTTTTATTTATACATTACATATAAAGGGTTATTTGTGAATTATTAACATGTTTCATCAATAATTCATTCAGACAATTTACTTTTTTGAACCCATTGCCCTTTGGGTCGTTAGAAATTAATGTAGCTTTTGTCTTGTTTCTATAATTTGACGGACAAATGAGTGAAAAGTAGTGACCTTTTGAGCAAAATGCCAAAACTTATTATAATTTTATATAATAGCTCAACCATTAAATCGAACTCATTTTAGTTTACTATTTGAACCTATTGTTCGTTATTAAATAATATAGTGTCCTAAGTTGATTATGAATAAGATTTGATGCTTATATGTAGGTATGTTTCTGCTTATTTTATTATTAGAAAATTAAAACATATTAAGGTTTCATCAAAGAACGTAACCATCCTTGTAATAACATGAATAACTAAAGGCATGTATACACTCAGAGAGTGTATACCTCCGCCGAAGACGGGAAGAGGAAGAAGTTTAAGCTACGTCACTGGGTTAACATAGTCCTGAGCTGATATATGAACAATAATACGTCAATGAATATTTTTTTAGCGTTTGTTCTTTCTACTCCCTGAATAGAGACCCCATTTCATTATTATTATTAGTAGTATTTGCTCATTTTGCATATTAAAAAAGCACTTAGAGATGCCAAAATTTAATCACTTGTTCCTTTTGGCATTTCCAACAACTCCACAAAGTTTCATTCGAATCCGTTCAGTGCTTTTTGAGTTATCCTGCTGACAAACCAACAAACGCCAGTGAAAACAATACCTCCTTCGGCGGAGGTAAAAATAGATCTACAAAGACATGTGTCAGTATTCTCCATTCTACTTTGTTGGCCCTAGGGCGTATGAAGGAACCCCTCACTTACTCTCATTTGCTCATACACATAACAGGCTTGTTTCGAAGCCTTCTTGTTCAATTCTGGGGTCTTTTAGGCTAGCTTTTTTCTATTTGATTTACTTTTAAGTCATTCTCTCATCTTTCACAAACTTTTTCACCCTTCTAAACATAACTTTTGTCTGAACATATTTTGTTTATACAAATAATGTTTATATGCAAAAAAAATCCCTGTAAAAATAATTAAATGCATTGTTTGTGGAGCATTGAGAAGATCCCTTCAATCAGTTTTCATTGCAATTTACAACAAAAATCTCTTGAGATTTGAATACTACTTTTTATTGAATACTAGAAACATTTAAACATGGAGCGAGTATCTCCAGCAGTCTTTAATGTTTGAAGAGTAATGAAAGGTATCATATCTATGAAATCAACTTTTGTTTTACAAATTTATTTGCAAAGGCTTTTAACAGGTCATTGGAGCAGATAAAACTTTTGTGATTTTTGTAAACGAGAATAATGTAGAAAAAAAAGAAAAATTAATTGACGTGACCTATACCATATTATTATTCAATCAATGTTCCCGTTATTATTAGACATAAAAAATGCAAAATCAAACAGTTGTCAAATGTGCCTTGTTAAAGCTTGTCATAGATAGAAGTTACAGAAGCAATTTGACTTAGTAACGTTCATAAAACATCACAAATATATTCATAGAAATGAATTATCTATGATGGTAATATACGACTGGAGAAAATCCACGGCCAAGCTGCAACTGGCCTCTAATTGTATTATGTTTTGCTCGCATTATAAAGACTTTGGCAAACTATATATTAATACAATTTATGCATTTGTAGATTGCTGAGCTGTAGCTATTCTAAAAGATTAATTTAAATTAACATAAAAAGAATGAATAAGATCAATGAATGCATTAGTAAAGCTGTGATACTCTTTGGACCTTTCAATGTGACAAAAAAAGATCGCTCAAATGTCTCTAAGGCAATTGATTTTACAGCATTAAATGCTAAGGAAAGAAAAGTGAACAATATAACTTGAGCAAGATTTTAAGTTCAGAGAATCTCCGTGGAATTATCCTAGCAGCTGCTGCCAGATATAAAGCCCTAATACTCTCAAAATCTCTAAAGGGGTGCCATAGCCGTGCGTGTTAAGGCGTGTTCAACTCTCAATGTTCCCCGAGAGGGGATGGTCATTTTTGGTCTACCTCATTGATAAGATCCAAGGTTCGTTAGACAAATTTTAATGCTATAATGCTTATTTATATCCTATCGGATGCAATTCTATCTAACCATATAGGCAAAAAAAATCCCTTCCGCAACCCACAACTCGTGGGCTCTCGCTTTGATGGGAAATCAAGTATTTTCCCAAAAAAATTCACAGTGATTTTGAGACCATTAAAAAGTTATCAAAATTATGTTAGCTACTTCAATTTTAATGTATATTTTAGTCACTATATTGGAGGTGATGTTTCATTATTATACTAACAATTTTAAATATTTATATACCTAAATCTTTTATATCGTTGCGACATTATGTATTGCTGTTGTTTAATCTAATTTGATCGTTCTTTTGTCGATGTATCAATTTAAGAAAAAATTGTCTTCTTCATATGTATTTTATAGGCAACTTGTTCGAATACATTTTGAGAACTGAAATACAGGAAAATATATAACTAATATAAATCATAAGGAAATATTTTTTTATCATCCCAAACATAACTTACTTTCATTTTATCTTTGATGTTTCCAACTCTTTCAAAGGTATGTTGAATAACGAATTTCAATAAACAACCCTTTAAGTTTGTTTTTTACTTCTTCTAATAAATTTACTTCACTTTAGATTTTAACTTCTATGGCTTTCCTATGAAAACTCATATATTAATATGTATTTGGAGATTGACAACCATTAGTTATACATTTATAAAGGGTTTTCATAAATAAAATTGTTTGAAATATCCACAATTTCTTTTTAGCTGTTCAAATACATTCACGTTACTTAACGAATGCAATTGGATGTCGTTTGAATGATGAAATGTCATCTCATGAACAAAGTGGGGATTTTTATCTGACCCAAAGAGCATATTTTGCTTGTTAACGAAGTCATTCAGTCAGAAGTGTGCATAATTGATGAAAATATTGGATCGTTGGTGCCTTGGCACATCAAAATGAATTTTACACTTTAAAAAAATGAAGCACTAAGAAAATGTAGAGAGATTAATCTCCCCATAATTGAAGTATTATAATTTTAAACTCCTTGTAAAACATTTTAAAAGGTAGGTAATTTTACAGCTCAATTACAGATTTCCCGAAGGTGCATTAAATTATTTCGGCCTTGCAAAGACTGTGGTAAAGTGTACAACGATACAGTGCATGCTTGTAACGGTGGTTTGGGCAATATATATTCTAAGAACTTTTATAAAGACTAACGTTCGTGGCTTGAAAAACGGTCTTCA
Source organism: Caligus rogercresseyi (assembly GCA_013387185.1). NCBI lineage: Eukaryota > Metazoa > Arthropoda > Copepoda > Siphonostomatoida > Caligidae > Caligus > Caligus rogercresseyi. Next base: position 1,034,633 of record CP045906.1, read on the forward strand.
AAATATAAGTCACGCTATTATTTTATTCGGTTTGTCCGGAAGAAAAAAAGATCATCGTTGGAAGCAAAAGCTATTGACAATTCTCAATTCAAAGGCTCTGATCACCAAAAGACTTCCTTATATACACCAATAAAAACAATAGAGTTCAGAGCAATTTCACTAGCCGCAGCAGCCAGATACACGGCCTTTGAATGAAGAGGAAAGTGCCACTTGGTTCACTGCCATCAAAAGGATAAAGTATCTTCAATCCACAGCGCTACAACAAATAAAGTTTCTTTAACGAATAGTCAAAAAAGTTATAAAAAAACATTCGGAATTCACTCCACAATTAACTTTTACGTGCGTTGTGCTTTTCATATTACTTATATTCGTTCACAATATTTTTTTACGGCCTTAATGTACAACCTTTTTTTTGTATTTTATTGACTATATACCGTGGATTTCCATCCTGTATTAATTTAAGCTATAATATTTATTTATGTTATATGTACGCAACTGCTTATCTGATAATATATATATATATATATATATATATATATATATATATATATATATATATATATATATATAAAGAAATCGTAAAAGAGGTGAAAATAGGGATCATTTTCGATTATTCCTTCAGCCATTTACAATTCCTGAGGTTATAAGTAATCAGTTTCCGTGCCATGTATACGGATGTAGACAAATTTATATTTTCACAAATTCGTGAAAACGACGTCACAGAGATGCCCAACAATGAAGAAACGGTGCATATGAATCCAGTTTGGGTTAACCTTAAAATGATTCTCTTGCGGTGGAAATATTTTTGACACTTTGTGCATTTATTTCCTCATCACCACATAAACATTGAGCAATGTGTATGTGGACTCTCTATTTTTTCCCACCAAAACTTCAAATGTGATAATAATGCACGTAGATTATATTCACTATACATTGGCGTAAAATATTTTAAAGATTGGGTCAAAGGCTAACACCTTTTATAATGAATTTGGAAGCATCCTCGGGATTGTAATTCTGCATAATGATATATATATATATATATATACATATATATATATATATATATATATATATATATATATTAGGGTGATTCTATTTTACGTTTTTCGGATTTGAGAGTCGGGCTCCCCTAGGATTTACTTTTATGCATAGAGATTATCTCGTGAAAGTTTGAACGAAATCGAATAATGGGAAGGCCCGCTCAAAAGTTATTTAGTAATCTTATGTTGTAATTTTTTTTCGCCATTCGATCGCCTCTAATGTCCTTAATTTCAATACTATTTTCAATCGCAAAATGTAGGTATGATTGTGAGGGTTCCAAATCAGTTTTTATTTATATGTACATCCAAAATTCAACAAGAAATTTAAGTTTTGAAATAGTCTTATTTTAGAAAATACCCAAAAATGAACATTTTGACACTTTATTATCTCGTTTGATTTGGATGTACATAAAAATATATATATATATATATATGTATATATGCATGGTATAATTTATACAACATTAAATAACTAAAAATATACTTAATTTAGAAGTAAAAGTTTTGATTCAATTAGATGAACCACTTTCGATAAGTACTTTGTAAAATTGATCATTGAATAAGTCAATAGTTTCTTCTTAAACTATTTATTATTTTCGAATGCATTCAATCCTCGAGGTATAATTAAGTTAGTTGAGACTTTTAGTGTAACATGCATTTTCCACTTAATGTTGTTCATAGTTCATATGAATGAAAAAAGTAATGTTGCTGATATTAATAAGGAAACAAAAACACAATTTCATTTCGAATTTGTGTTATCCATGGATCAAAAAGAGGCATCTCTATAATGACTTTTTCATTTAATAATAATAATAATTTGAAGTTCTTTATTCTTTATATCTAATTTGAGAAAATGAAGGATTTCATGGTTCGAGGCATTTCTTACTACTTCTTTAATGAAGTATATTTTTAAAGAAATAAAAGGAGGATAATATTTTTATTATATGTTCATCCTTTATTCTTATAAAGTATTTCTTTATTGAGACGCTCAAATGTTACCTTGATAGTTCCGAGAACGACAACATTTTAGTGTTTCTTTGACAGCTGTGCACATCGTCTAAGTCGATTATTTCGGGACTGTGCAAAAACAATCGGCGAAATTCGAGTTACAAATTTTGATTGCTAAGTCGAAGAAAATTCGATATACAGGTAGGCGTGTGTGTGTGTGCACTCGCTCACATGCAGTCGCAAATCATCCGCGAGGCAGCAGGTGGGCGAGGACACAATTTCTTTCTTTTTTAATTTTACCTCGCTTGGAGGGAGGACATACACAGTGTGAACGGCAGGCGCAGTGCATACGGGCTGTGAGCGCCCTCTTCGACTTATGCGAAGTTATTTTCTTGCTTATGTATGTGTTACTGTCAAAATATCAAAAATCGACTTGTCCGATTTTTATTAAACAATGTCAATGGAGAAAAAATGGGACTTTTGATTATATTCGAGTTAGGCGACTTTTCGACTTAGGCGAAGTTGACTGTATATATATACAATTATTTCTTATTTACTTAAAAAATATATTTATTTTACTTACAGTGCTCATAATCATGATTTCTCCTGTTTGGCATGGAAGTGAGCATACAGAGGTCGGATAATCGCTTTCCCAATGCTTTGAGATCCATTGGAAGCTCCAATTCCTCCTCGACGGAGAATCGGATCCACCCACATGATTTCACTCACATTGATTTGAAGCTTATGATACCATTTACCAATGACCTGATAAAATAATATAAAAACATGTAAAATATAATTTTGTTCAATTATCTATCCATTAAAAGAGAATTACTAAGCTTCCTACCTTATATTCCGTGGTGTTGTCTGGATTCCGTTGATAATTATAGATCATGTACCGTGAAGGCCCATCACCCTTTTCATCAAACTTTACTGTGCTGTTTACCAAATCTGGGATTTATATGTTTTCATTTTATTGATATATATTTTCAAATACATTCATTATAAATAATAAATAA
>CP045906.1:1037739-1105170 GCA_013387185.1 Caligus rogercresseyi
TATCTTCAAAGCATAAGTTATGGTTTTATCTTATCAATCAAAGTATTGAAAAAATCCATTAAAAATACTTTTTTAACTGAGCTTTCAAATTGATTATATTTTAAACTAAAAGCTATATTCCAAATAATAAAACTAGCTTTTAAATCCGCTCAACTCTCGGAACCATATTTATTTAAAGTTATCATATCAGCCTTTCAATATTTATGACTGTTCGAGTTGTTTAATCATGATTTAAGTGTCTATCTACCATTTCCATTTTTTTGTGATCCATTGTAAAGAAAGAGCTACCTGTCCCATAATTAAAGCATATATATTTTATCAGTTCAGCTCTGGAGCTTTTTGATCATTATTGTTCCTTTGTTGAAATTTTGAGAATAAGAATGAGTTAATGCAGCTTTTTGTTAGTTAGAAATTTATTACTGTTTACAATAGACAAACATAAACAGATATGCATGAACTAAAGTAAAGAACACAACCACAAATTGGGGTATCTGTGTTACGATAGTAAAAGTAAAGTATCATATTTATATAGTTAATGCGGCTTATTTGAATATTAACGTTTGAACCAACTTATTATTTTCCATCTGGGCGTTCGTATAAGAAATTATATGTATTATATACCGTTTACTTATCATTTATAGCTATGTACTGAGTATGCCATATATATTAGGGGGTATATATAGTAGTTATTATTAATAACTACTTTAATAATTAAATTATAATAAACCCGACCTAATTACTTCAACCGACAATATTTTGGTATGTAGAAGCTGAATAACGGGTACTCCCAGGGCAAGATAGTACGCAGAGGTTGTGTGAACTTTATATTTACAACGTCCATATTGCAACATGTTGTTATATTATTAGTAGTAATAAGTTATGTGACTTCATTGATTCCCATTGTTGCGTTTATGATTTTTTAAATATCTATTATTATAAGATTGTAATGATGATATATTTATATTTAATGAAGTAATGAATGATCGAATGATTTTTGATAACTCAATCAATATCAGAATAGACAAATTTACCGCCTTTGTTGGTCATTGAGTGCGAGATTATAGGAAACATTGAAGCCCACTGTTCGAAAGAAATTAAAAAAGTATATTTAAAAAACCCAGAAATGTTATTCATATGTAAAATATTTGATAATTATATTTAGAGGTCTTACCCAATTTTTCTTCTATAAAACCTGATCGAGGTGTTCTCGAAACTTCACGCTGCTCACACTAGCCATCTATTGAATATACAATGATGAATACATAAATAATTATATAATTGCAGAATAGTTCATCCACCACCTGTGAGCGTTTTTTTCCACATACATTCTACATAGTTTGTATGAATATTGTTCACAGGATCAACAAAATTTGTTGAATGATTAACTACCTTATGCTGGTATTGAAGTATATCGTGTAAGCCTCCATAAGTAATCCTTTAAACTTGTAAGTCATCTTAAAAACACAAAATGAGAATTATCACACAGCCAAATGATACATCCTATATTTTTTTTATAACGTCACGAGGTTTGGTCAACTTTATCTTTACAATATCACTATTGCTATATATTTTTCGTTTTGACGAGAATTCAATTGAACTAGTTCATAAACTCTATTCATTGCGAAATATGAGTGTTGCTCTCTCAGAAATTCTGGATATTATTGATTCCAGTCAATCGGCGAGGGAGTTCTTACAACTTCGAGGATGTCTCACTTTTATCCTCCGGCATGTTCCACATGTGGAAAGCCTATGACGTTCGTCGTTCATCTAAGAAACACAAAAATGGAGGTGTTCTACGCACAGAAATGAAAATGTGCCTGAACGAAAAGACTCTCTGTGGGCTGGAAGCAAATTAGGCTACCCAAATTTAATCCAATTGGCCTGGGCCAGGTGCTCAAAATTCCAGTGACTGTCGTTCCTGATATTATGTCATTTCAGAATCGACAGCCTTGGAATGGTTTTCAAAATTTAGGTATATCTGTTCCACCTATTTGAAAAACAATCCCTATAAAATGGAGGCCCCGGGACTGTAGTTCAAATAGATAAATCTCTGATGGCAAGCGCAAGTTCCACGTTGGACGAATAGTTCCTGAATGATGTGTGTTTTGGTGGCTACTGCTCTCACACAAAGGAAGGCTTCCTAACTTTAGTGAGTATTAATGATATATGTCCACAAAGATTAATAAACTTTTTTATATTTTGATCTAGGTTGATGATCGAAAGGCAGGCAACCTCCTTCCCATCATCATGGAAAAAATTGAGCCGGGTTCTGTTATGCACAGTGATGGATAGGCTGCCTATACTAGAATCCCTCAATTACCTATAAACCCTCAATACAAACACGAGGTGGTAAATTACTCTACAAATTTTGTGGATCCCATAAGCAGTGCTCATTCGAACCATGTTGAGTGCTCTGAAAAATGCAAAGAGGAGGTAATAAAGAAACTATTTTGCATTTAATTATTACTTAATTATTTTTCTTTATAGCTTCAAATCAATGGCTGTTGTGAGGTGTGTTCCTTAATCTCGCCCTCAATGACCAACAAGGTAGTAAATTAGTCTATTCTGATATTGATTGAATTATCAAAAAATCATTCGATCATTATTAAATATATATACTATATAATATATATATATATATATCATCATACAATCTTATAATAATATATATTTAAAAAATCATAAACGCAACAATGAGAATCAATGAAGTCACATAACTTATTACTTCTACTAATAATAACCAATAACCAACATGTTGCAATATGGACGTTGTAATATAAAGTTCACACAACCTCTGCGTACTATCTTGCCCTGGGAGTACCGAACAACGCAGTATTCTTCCTCCACAATATATTGGTTACAACACGTTTATATTTTAGTACTTAATTTATAGTTTTTTCACATGGACACTTATCCTTCCCTTTGTATGGCTTTTGCCTAGAAACTACCTGCATTATGGAATAACAACTGGAATCATAATTTACCTTTGCCCTCATAAAATATTCCAGGTCTAATTTGGGAGTAGAAACTACACTTACACACCGAAAATATTTCTCCAAACTCATCATATAATCTTAAATTGACCTAAATACTGCGATGGAATAAATTTAATAGGATTCTTTGAATGCATCATGTAGCTTCTGTAAGGCTAAATATACAATATATGGCATAATATTTTCCCTCAACAAAGTCTCAGGAATCATTAAAGTCAAAAAAAGCTTTTTCTCGTGATTTGGAGCAGCGGGCTCACTAGACAATATTAAAGGACCCAAGTGTAATCATAATTGCATTTTATTCGCTTCAACGCACCTTTTTGGCCTTTGTATTATGCCTAAGTACGACTTGGAAAGTACAAACTTGTCATATTGTCAAAGTATGATAAATATTTATTATCCTTATCCTCTATATTCAAGGAACTATGTCATTCCTTATACCTATATGTTTCAAATTACATTCTACCTCCTTTCATATTTGAATAGGTAACATATTACTGTTTTATATGGTATACAAATTACATTTCTTGAACATATTTGTTAATAAAAAGCTTATTTACGATAATTGTATATTATATGGTACAAAAATAATTTGTTCATCTAATAACAAAATTAAAATGTCGACAGTTTATGTATACTCCTGACCTACCAAAAAATAATTTATATTTTTGTTATAAGCAATGTACCGGATTAGCCCAATTCAATTGGACTATTTTATAGCAGCCATAATATGGGGAATTGGGAAATCAAAAAAATATTGTCCAAAAAATACTAAGGTTGGGTGATGTCATGAAAAGGTTATTACCGTTTTAAATATTTATGGCAATGTTTAATTTAGAAGTTCATAATTAATTTTACATTAACAAATGCCGTGTAAGTGAAAATTGAGAATGTTAAGCAATTAAAAACTTTAAAGTAAATATACCTATAACACGAAATAATACTGCAATGTAAGTTTTATTGTACAGTGAGATTAAATGTGTAAGATAAAAAAAAACTCTCTTCAACTATGATTAAATTAATACAACAAAACATATAAAGTCAATATATACACATCATCAACCAAGATAGAGTTAAATCCAATAATGGCAATTTGATCCATAATATTAACGTTCCCGTTGTTCCTCTCCCTTCGCTCAATAAGTTGTCACCAAAAAATCATATTAAAATCTGCGAAATAATTAATACTTCAAATAGCCATTACCAAATAATGAAATCAAATTGCCTATAGACTTACCTTTAAAATCTACTTTTAAAAGATATGCATATAAAAGTCACGGCCTTTATAGGCTTTGCATGGCCGGCAAACACCCTTCCATTGGGGGCCAATGTCAGCCTTTAACTTGTTCAGAGCATGAGCAATGCGTAGACGGCATCAAGCCAATTGGACCTTTGAATCCTGTTCGTAGACGGGACGATCCAAGAGTCTGAAAAACGAGACTTGTTTGTTAACATAGTTCATGGGGTTACAACACTTTTATACCAACTTATAACATGGCACATCAGTACCAAATTAAGACATAAGAGCAGAATATTAATGTCGCAACCATTAAATGTTCCATGAAAAGAATATCAAGAGTATATTTTTTGAAATAAAAGATGACAACATAGTAATTGTTTGAAACTAAATTAGTACAAAGTTAATTGAATATTGTGAAATATTATGCCAACTATAAACTAGAGGATCAGAGAGTGCAACCTCCGCCGATCTATTGGCAGGAGTAGGCTAACTTGAAATATTTTTAGTATTTAGCTCATTTTGAATCTTAAAGACACTCAGAGATGCAAAAATTAATCACTTGTTTCCTTTGGCATTTTCAACAACTCCACAAAGTTTCATCCGAATCCGTTCCGCACTTTTGAGTTATCCTGCTTCAAACAACAAACAACCAACCACGCCAGTGAAACAATCTCCTTCGGCGGAGTAATAATATCAAATTAGTATGTATCTAGCTATTCAAGTACGTTTTGTATATATATGTGTACATAAAAAGCATAAATAATTTTTAGTTAGTAAAGCTTTCGAGTATTTTAAAGAGGATCTTTAGTTTAGCAAAATACATAAATAATATTACTAAAGTAAATTCAACCTGAATTAAAACCTGGTACATCATCATACAATATAAGGCATAAGGGCAGAATGTTAATGTCGCAACTATAAATGTTAATATTTATTTATAAAAAATAAAAAGACGACTAATAGTAGTTATTTGAAACTACATTAGAACAAGTTAATTTATTATTTGTGAAATATTAATCCCAACTATAATAATATCAAATTATAATGTATTTAGCTATTCAAAGTACGTTTTTTGGTTATATGTATCCGAAAAGAGTTATATAATTATAATTTTAGTAAAGCTCCGGTATTTGAAGGGCCGTTTGAGTAAAATATGTATATATAACATAACTAAAATAAACTCAAAACCCTGCAATGCTTTAATAGCCAGGAAATCAGTATCCCTAATGGAATGTCAGATGCATGGAATTGGACTGGAGCTGTTATACGATTCGTACCATGTAGTAGAGTCCACTTAAAAAAATAGCCAAGATGACATTAGAAAAAATGGTCGTTTAAAGAAACGCTGAATTGTATAGTAATATTTTTATAAAGGTTATTACTTTTAATCAGTAAAAGAAATCCAAGGTTATATTAGTTTGAATGAAATAAAACTTATCACATATTCGGAAAATACGTACACAAATGCTCTACCTTTTAGTGAAAATGCAGACATCAAGGAGCTTTATTTTTCTGACGTCAGATAAAAGTTTGAAAAAGTCTATCTATCTCTATACATCTAGTTTAAATAAAGGGTAAATTAATCTTGCAATCAAATACAAGTGCATTATACAATATTATTTTTAAATATTCCTCATATTTTTTACGCTGATATATCTAGATACATCATCTGATGAGTTATCGTCTTAAGGGATATTTTTTGGGGTTGAATCTTTGATACTTAATTTCAGTCAATGATTTTGCATAAAATATAACAAAGTTCTTTTTTGTTTTGAAGTAATATTACCTACCATTCCGAGAGGATTTGAATAGAAACCAAGTTGATGTGTTGCATTTAAAAGACTTTAATTTTAAATACAATATTTGTGTGAGGAAGGCTTAGTGAAGCTTGGCAAATGCGTTTCATAGAGCTATTTTTTAGTCATATATACCAAAATAAACATACGTATTTACGTATTTATTTTGGTGGCTAGATTATGTATTCAGGTTTTCGTAATAAAAGTTTAGAAATGTTATTATCCCTGCATGTTTCATCAGAAGATTTTAATTTATGGAAAACAGAATTAATATTGATATTTTACGTATTTTCACAACTTCATATATATTAAATATTTTTTTGGGATATAAATTAGGACTTTATTTGAATCATATGTTCTTGGTGTTGTGTGATTTATTATGGAGCTAATATAGCCTTCATGGCTCCTAATTAAAATAAAACATATATCTTTATATGCAAACAAATAACTATACAATACTCATAATAAAATATTAACTAAAGAAAAATAACAAAAATATATATTTTTTCTTCTTAAATTTCTATAACTTACATTAAACTTAAGGAGCTATAAGGTCTAGACAACCCTGCCATTGTCTTTTTAATTAATGTATTATTGTCGATCATTTTCCAAAATAAAACTGTGTCTCAAGCCTAAGTGCTTATATTTTTATAGCAAAATATCAAAAGCTACCTCTGACTTGGATTACACAGGGGAACGTGTGGGCGTCTCCATTTGGAATGCTAGTTTTGAAATGAGGGCTCTCCATGTCCACTCGACAGTTGAACATGTCTTCCCAGTAGTCCTTGAACCAAAGGTTTCGAGTGTTGCCCTCCGGCGTTAGCGTGTTCATATATTCATCAAAGCCTAAATAATAGGAATATAACATTGTTATATATAACATCAAGAAAGAGAACATAATAAATGTAAAAATCATCTCTGTATTGATTTGGAAATGTTTTGTGGGTTCAACCGGGTTAGTCCTGGGTCAATTGATTCCCTTAGGAATATAGTCAATATATGTATATCTTATATAATCTAGAATTTCCAATCTCTCTAAGATTGCAAATAATTGTTTATCCCTTTGTTCCACTCCCCTCCTATAAGTAATTTGATTGATTTATTGGTGTTTATCCTTGTCTACATTTATCAATGTCGGAGCCCTTACAGCCCCTAATGGAAAGGAAAATTACCATCAGAAAGGTCAAAGAAAGGAGTCTTTAATGGCAAACACCAAAAAAAAAGTCAATTATAAAGACAAATATCTCCAAATTTAAGCATTAAAGTAAAGTACCGCATGCAAGGAAAAAGTAAACACAAAAATTGGCCAAAATTTTGGTTATTTTCTTTAACGTAAGATGTCGCTAGTCCATGAAATCATATCAAAATCCTATTTAAAACCGGTAAAAAGGGATTAAGTTTGATGATTTGAAATATATCAAATCACTACAACATTGTGCGAGATTCCAAATATAAATAATAAAAGGACTTTGTTGTTATTCTTAAAGAGCTCTAGCTTCAAAGAAAAAGAAAAACTAAAGAAGAACTAAAATTTTGGCCAAATCCTTTTGGGAAAATAGTAAGAATTTTATGTTATGCATGTGCTACTTTACTTTAACGCTTTACATGAAACCTAATATATATACAAATAATTTATAATAGCAAGAGTTTTCACAAAACACTTTTTCCAAAGCTCATCTAAGCCTTTTTCTCCACGTTATTTTTTTAAAATATCCCAACTATTCTTAGAAGGCTCACAACTTCAAGTAAGTATATATTCAAATCCTCTTCATAATAAAGAAATAAATCCCAAGGAAAAATTAATCCATTTGTTATAATTTAAGGAACAATCGTTTAAAAAAAAAAATTGACATTATTATTATTATTCATCTAAAATCCGTTAATGGAAAGTGTCAAGGACACTTTTACTATTGATTAACTATGTGGGAAAAAATCATTACTTTTTATTCCTTCCTCGGAAAAATATATTTTATATTTATATGATGAGAAGTAAGAAAAAAAGTTTGCTTAATGGAGTTGAAAATCTTTTTCGAAAGAAAAATATTCTATTTTCTCACACCCCCCCCCCCCCAAATAATTATAAAGTGTACTTAATAGTAAATTATTCAATTTTTTCATATTCAATAAATTTTTGATAGACAAATGAAGGGACCTTTAAAATATGTAATAATTCGATTGAGTGAAGATATTAATAAGTTTTATAGCATTTAATTCTAGGATACTATTTTCAATGAAGTGCTTTCGAAATATAAAAGATGAGTGCAAATTTTACACACTGAGCTTGCACAAAAAAATCTATTTGTAAATATTTCCTTACTATTATAGTATACTTTTTTTAAACGTTTTATTCAGACGAACTCAATAATTAATTTGTAATAATAAGCCATTAATTATTATTATTATAATATTAAATAAAAAAAACTTATTTTAGTTTTTTAATTTACTTTATCAAAAAGATTATATCCTTATTTGCCATCAAAGGGTTGAATGGTGGCCTTGTTTGTAAAAAATAAACTTTATTTATTATAATTATTGCATTAACTAAGTATATTATATTTAACATAACATATAAAAATTTCATGTTTGTTTTGTGCCTATATGGTTCGATAGAATTGCATCCGACAGGATATAAATAAGCATTGTAGTATTAAAATTAGTCTATCGAAACCTAGGATCTTATCAATGAGGTAGACCAAAAATGACCATCCCCTCTCGCATTCGAACCTGCGCCCTCAACATTGAGAATTGAACACGCCTTAATACGCACGGCTATAGCACTGCCTTGTAAATGTTGTTAAATCCACGATTAACAAATATTATGGCTGGCCGAACCGGACAGCTCATTTTTGATAGATTTGTAATGGGCCCTGAAGCTGCTAGATGGGAACAAATCGGCCTTTCTTTTGCCCACTTTTCTTCCCTCTATACTTGCAATTTATTCATGCACTCTCGGGTCTTCCACAAATAATTCAATGAAGGACAGAGCATATATTATAGACCCATGATGGAAATCCTAAAATAACTGACTCTTATAGTAGCATTTCAACCAAAATAAATATTTTAAGAGTGTAAATATCAATTTGGATTTTGACTCGCATGTATTTTGGCTCATCTCTAAGGGATTACGTTAGTTCAATACGTATGCTTGCTTAAATTGAGGGTTGTGAGTTATCTCCTAGGAAGGAGAATGATCAAGCTCTATAGGTAAGGATAGATTGAGACAATTTTAATGCTATTAATGCAGATTCTCAACGCTGAAGCTCAATCAAACAATGTAGGACTCGATTCCCTGTCATCACGGGCTATTAGTGTCTACCTTTAACAGCTTTACAAAATGGCATTCTTGAAAACAAAACGGAAAAAAATGTATAATAAATATTTGAAATTAACAATATTAATAATATATAGTATTTTTTATTACTTGCCTGTTATTATTTGATATGGACTTATTTTATAATCTATCTTTTTATCCTCTTTATTGATACAGACAGAGTTTTGTTAACCATTCTATCGTTGATTTTAAACAGGCGATAATTTCAAAATACAATGTTCTTTATTGTATTTTACATAATGTCTGATATAAACTCAATAAATATAGGCAAAACACCAACTATTTTCTCTACATGCGTAAACCTAATTTATCTTTTGATTTGTAAAGCAATTGCAGGTATTATTATAATTGAATGATTACCTCCACCGAAGGAGGTATTGTTTTCACTGTCGTTGGTTTGTTGGTTGTGGTTTGTTTGTTTGTAGGATAACTCAAAAAGTGCGGAAGGGATTCGGATTGAAACTTTGTGGAGTTGTTGGAAATGCCAAAAGGAAACATGTGATTAAATTTTGACATCTCTGAGTGCTTATTTAAGATGCAAAATTAGCTAAATACCAATAAATATTTCAAGTTAGCCTACTCTGCCAATAGATGTCGCTGTGCTGTGTTCTCAAAGAGGAGAGCACAGCACAGCACCATCTATTGGCAAATGACAAAAAGACCAAGTGATTCATTTGGTGGGGATCGGCGGAGGTTGCACTCTCTGAGTCCTCTAGTTAGTATTGCTATCAACCTTGTTCAATGTTACGCCTGATAAACTTATATCTGTATAAACTCTGTATATACATAAGTTAATTTGCTTAAGGCATTAATTAAAAGGCATTGTTATATATATAAATATTTCTCTAAAGATCCTAGATTCCATATAACATTTTTAAAGCCATAATACTTATTAATCCTCATGGACCCTATTTCAATGAACCACATAAAAAATCATTTAACAAATAATTATAAAGCTGCCATGGGAACCCATTAAACTAGAATTTGACGAACCCGATGGCCTTTTAGTAATACAATTTGTAATATATGAAGACTTCATAATGTCTACAAACACTTTGTTTTCGTTTTATTACCTCCGCCGAAGGAGGTATTGTTTCACTGGCGTTAGTTTGTTTGTTGGTTGTTTGTCAGCAGAATAACTCAAAAAGTACTGAACGGATTCGGATGGAACTTTGTGGAGTTGTTGGGAATGCCAAAAGAAACAAATGATTAAATTTTGGCATCTCTGAGTACAGAATAAGGATGCAAAATGAGCTAAATACTACTAAATATTTCAAGTTAACCAACTCTGCCAAGAGATGTCGCTGTGATGTGAAAATCGGGTGCCGGGAGCGTCTTCCTCTCGGAATTTCTGTCGAGGGGAACCCTCCCCCGGCCCTCTACGCCGCTCCAGTCGTAAAAAAATCGCCTCGGAAGCTCATAAGGACCCCGTGACGGCGGAGGTTTGCCCTCTCTGAGTGTATATATGCCTCTAGTTAAGCATATTTTCATAGCTATAATTAATTAGTCGCAGGTACATTATTGGAGTTTCATCAACCAATCATTTTACACTAAAATGCTAATGGGATATCATTATACACCATGGATTGGTTGGAATAATAAATAAATTCGCTAGTTGGTGATAGTCCAGTGCCTTAGAGTAGGAGAGTCTGGACATTCAACAGCTGAAATTATTCAGCTGTTTATTTGTTATGAAAGTGTGAACTCAGTATTTGTAAAGAGACTCTAGTATTTTTATTGATAAAGTGAATATTTCTGCAAAAATGCCTTCTTGTTCAGCAATTGGATGCAAAAATCGACACACAACTGATAAGGATATATCGTTTTTTCGATTTCCAAAAGACTTCCAGCTACGAAAAAATTGGGAACGCAGCTTGAGGAGGAAAAATTATCAGGCTAAAGACTCGCATGTATTGTGTTCGGAGCACTTTTTAAAAAGTGATATAACTTTTGAAAGGAATCGAAACAGGAAGTGTCTCAAACAAGGTGCTATTCCATGTAAGTTCATCTTTTCAAAAGTGGCAAAACCGAGAACTACGATGACTTCAATCAAGTCCAGTGAACCTTTAATACTTGGTTCATCTATAACCGTCAATAGACCCATTAGTGATGACGATAATGTTCCCAACCAACCTTGTGAAGACGTCACATATTTATGTAATGTGGTACATATGGACCATTCTTATGCCTCATTCATAGGTAGGTGATTATAAGCATGCTTCTTTCTGTTAAACCTTATAGATATAATTTTTTTCAGATACGACACTTAAAAAAACCATTGGTACCCAAACGGAAGACTCTCAACCAGATGTACGAGAATTTGGAACTCAAACTGCACCTAAAAAGGAATTCATTAATGCTTCGGGTAGGCTTTTTTTTATTCTTAGTTATTTTACTCTGTTTTAACTTTAAATATTTCAGAAGTTACTTCGGCCGTTGAATCCATTTTTAACGATGATCAAATTGTCTCTTTGACTAATAAGAGTAGGTGCTGCAAATGGTCGCCATCAACAATAAAAAAAGCTATTCAACTTCGAATTGCCTGTGGTACTACGGGGTATGAGATGTTACTTCAAAAAGGATTTCCTCTACCCAGCCTGAGAACATTGAGGCGACGATTGGAATCTCTAGAATTCAACCCTGGCATTTTAGAAGATGTTATGGAATTGATGAAGGTACATACTCATTTTATATTTTAAAATTCGATTTATATGTGAGTTCATTTTTCAGGTGAAAGTTCAGTCATTTCCAGACAATGAGCGTCACTGCTCATTAGTTTTCGACGAAATGGCAATTAAACCCGGACTTGAATTCGATGGTCAATCTGTTGTAGGCTATTCAACCATTGACAGCACCAATGTCCCAGCAACTCATGCATTATGTTTCATGCTCGTGGGCATACAGACGAGATGGAAACAGGTGATAGCCTTTCACCTAACGGGAAATTCTTTCGACCCCAAGAAGATTGTTTCTATCTTAAATCAAATAATTTGCTCCTCACACGAAGTTGGTCTCAAAGTGGCTTCTATTACCAGCGATATGGGTCCATGTAATCAAGCTATTTAGAAGGAGCTTGGAATAGTGTTAACAAAAGGACAAATTATTAACACTTTTCCTAGTCCCCTCTCTTCAAGCGAATCCATATGTGTGATGGCTGATATCCCACACTTAATAAAAAGCTTACGTAATCATATCATTAGAGGACAAATCATCAAGATTCCATCGAAATTTGTTGAAGAACATAATCTTCCCTGTGACTTTGTGAATCTTGAACCCTTCAAGGCTCTGATTTCGTATCAAGATATCTTGTCCTATAAACTTCAGCCGCAATTGTCTCCGAAGTCGATTAATCCTGGCCAATTTCAAAAAATGAAAGTCAATCTTGCTTCACATCTTCTAAGTCGACAAACAGCTGCAGCTATTCGGATACTTGTATCGACAGGAAAATACAGCCAGCATTATTTGACAACGGCATGGTTTTGCGATCAAATTGGACGCTGGTTCGATATCACAACTTCGAGAAAACGTTCGGTTGCTTTAAGCAAATGTGTAGCCGCCAAATTGAACGAAACATTGAATTTTCTACATAATTTTAAGAATTTGTTTGAGAATTTGAGCATTAATCAAAGTCGGGGATGGAAGCCCATTCAGCGCGGAATTGTGCTTAGCACAACATCATTGATAATATTACAAAATAAATTCCTCAATGACCACATGTTCAGTTTCCTGTTGTGCAGCCGCTTCACTCAAGATTGTGTAGAGAATCTCTTTTCATCTATTCGTGCAAAAAATCCTACTCCTAACGCAAAGGAGTTTAAAAGGTGTTTGAAATTGGTTGCTATGTCACAATATATTTCAGGAAAAGATTCACATAGCTATCACACGGATGATTCTATGTTTCTAACCGATCTTGGAGATACATCATCCCAGCGTCCGGAAGAATCAGAAGAAATTGTCTATGAGGATATTTCTTTAGAAATAAGTAAGATAAGTTTCCTTGAAAAAACCTCTCTTATTCATTTAGGAGGGTATTGTATACATAAGGAATTCAATCGTCGTAAACCCTGTAAAGAATGTTCAAGCTTTTTTACAATTGACTTTGATACATATTCACCTCTTAATTTATTATCTAAAGAGAAATCATTTTCTGAAAATTCATTAATATATTGTTCAGAGGCTTCAATTTCTTTGTTTGAAGTTGCAAACCTTGTTTTCGAAAGATTTGAGAATAATATTTGTAAATTGAATAAACCAATAGATGTAATTTCTTCCGCTATAATGGTAAGACTATCCGAAAATCATATTCCATCATGTCATCCGGAAATAGTTACAAACATAGTGAGAAGATTTTGTAATTGTAAATTGTACTTCTATTGTAAAGATAAGAACATGCTCTTAGAAAGTGAAAAAAGTGTATTTCAGCTATTAATGCCAGTAAAAGTATAAAAATGAGGGCTCTCATTAATTGATATTGTTATTTATATGTGTTGTATCAAAGTTTAAGTTTGGAAAATATACATTAATTTCAAAATAATGATTTTATTTATTGTTTTATAGATATGTATTCTAAGGCTTTTGGGTTCATATTATTAGTTCATCAGTTTTATCACTACGTGGCGCGCAGGGTGTCCAGACTCTCCTACTCAAAGGCACTGATAGCATCTAGCCACACCCTAAGTCTACATTTTCTCTTCCAGCCAATATTCGCTTCGCACTATAATGCTAATGGAGATATGTTTTATAGAGCATGGATTAGTTGGAGTATTAAAATAAATTCGCTAGATGGCGATAGCATCTAGCCACACCCTAAACCTACATTTTTCTCTTCTAACCAAAATATTCGCTTGAGCCTTGGACCATCTACTACTTGGATACTAAAATGCATTTGTTATTAATTCTTATATTCCATCACAACTTTTTTCGAATTAGGTATATTCTGTAGATATTTACATACGAATAAGACATTACCTAATAAAAGGCGTGTTTCAACTCTCAATGTTAAGGGGGTAGGTTCAAATCCCGAGAGGGGATGGTCATTTTTGGTCTATCCCATTGATAAGATCCTAGATCGACACTTTAATTATATGCTATAATGCTTAATTATATTCTGTCGGATGCAATTCGAATCAGGCAAAAAACATGAAATGTTTATTGGTGTTTTTAAAAAATTTTCTTTTTTTGTTTTGCATTTTGTATAAGTTATTTCTTTGATTTTATATTTTATGAATGTGTTTTTTTTGAAAATTATTTTTTTTGACTACTATTTATGTATTTTAATACATAATCACTTCAGTTGAATAAGATTGTAAAAATGATATTCGTCTTAAGTTTAAATATAGCTACACGTGTTACTAAAATATAACATTTATACGAAACGTATTCAAAATTATTATTTCTTTCATTTAAAATGGTCAACTATTTCAAAAGCTTTTATAAAAAGTACACAACCTAATGTTTAGAGTCTATAAGTTGTAATGTTCTGTTCTGTTTTCTAGTACATTTTTTTGTATAACATATTAAATTTGAGCATTAAAGATTTGTTGATGTCTTTTATATCTTTAGTTGACGTTGTTTTCTTGATTGATACATTTTCCAAAGGCGTATAATGTTTCCGTCTCTCACACTATTAGGATTAAATTCATAATATTTCTTACCTGAAAGTCTTTGGACTCCAGCTCAACGTAATGGCCCCTACAGCGAAGTCCTCAATGCCATCAAGAACGGCAGACTGCTGCTGCCCCATCCATCCGAGGCCAGCCAATAAAATCTCTTTTGAGAAGCGCCTAGAAGGATTCCGTGCGGCCTTCACTATGCCCCTAAAAATATAAGAGATATACGAATAATTGTTATGATATATTAATTCAATCAATATTATGATCTGATGAAAATTTTACCATAAAAAGTTTAAATCTAATGTACTTTCTACAGCAAAATTATTTTTGCAATTTTTGTTTTTATAATTAGAGGGTTTGCATTCTTAATTAATAAACTCCGATTATCCGATTCTGCTAAGGACTCATCCGTGATTCATACTTTTAGATCCTCCTCTCGATTAATTAGGAGGTAACTGTATGCATTATTTAAATTTATTATGTTTAATTATACCATCATATAATATACAATTTAACACTAGGAATTACAATAATAAGATAAACATTATATTAATTTGATTTTTTTTTTGATAATTGATTATAAATTTTTCTCTGTATTTATAAATTAAAAGTTGTGTATAGAAGTGAGGTATGGACCTAATAATTCATTAGTAGATTTTAGGTTACTTTTTCGGGAGTAATTGTAAAAATATTTACTTCCATTATGATAGAGTATTCTTTGTACTTCTTACCCTTTATTTTATAAAAAAGTAGCTTCAGTTTTTCAACACACGAAATAACTCAATCACTATGTATGTATTAATTTTATTTTACAAGAATCAAATGTATCAGTTTATATGATAATAAAATAATATAATCAAGTAAATTTATAGCCTTTTATAAATTATTTTCATTGTATTGTAAGAAGTAGTACATTCAAAAGTAAGTACACACACACAGTCAAAGAGAGAAAATGTTTAGTCCAATTAGACTCTTCAAAACTAATAATATAATGATTAATTTACTTATGCAACATATTAAATATTATTATAGCTACGATGATATTGATAATTTATATTATTGTATAATAATGAAATACATCTTCAAGACAAGTATATGTACACTAATAATCAAAAAGAAAAAAATATTTAGTTCAAATATGGCTCTTCAAAACTAATATATTATGATAATTTTACTTATGCAACAATAATATAGCTACATTGTCCGTGACTGTGTTTGATGATTTATATTTGTGTCGATTTGACATAGACTCAGAGCTAATAAAGCTATTTATCTGGTATAAAGCCAGCTGACACAACAACTATCAAGGAGGAAAATCTTCAAACTCAACAATATTAAAGATAGATAATGAACAAATTTTGAGCTGCCTGTCCATATGAGTTGATAGGGACACTGGCAAAAATTTGTGTAATGAATCGGCTAAGTGCTTTGTCAGTGAGGTTTTTTATATGGAAATATCTGGAACTTTTATCCAAAAATACATAAAAGAGGGTAAATTTCCTTAATACATTAAAAGAGTTATGGTAGCCACTTTAATGTTGGCAACCAATAACCATCCTCAAAATATCCTTCAGGATTTGATACGCTAAACGGAAAGCTTTGTTTGGTGCTCCTTTAAAGCTCTCATTTTATATTGTGTATTAATTACAGCGTGAATTCTGCTCTTCATTCACAAGTTTGCTAGAAAAAAGCTTAGAAGTGTTATGGTTTTATCATCCAATTATACCATAAATACAAAAAAAACCATTATTTTTGTCGATTATCTCATTTTTTGATGCTGGAATATTATTTTCAAATGATCAAATTATATTGTGGTCAGTTTTGTTTGATAATTATTCAGCATTAATACATGCTGATGTGACGTCACAAATAGCAGTATAAGTCAAATAAAATTAATGTTACAAAACCTTATTAACAATTCAACTAATAATTTACTTAAAACATGGCTAAAAATATTTCTTGCAGGTACGTACACAAATGCAAGGTACCGAATGAAAAAGGGATAAGAGGGAGATCGCCATTGAAAGGATCGACATCGTTAAATGCTGTTTGGACGTAAGATCAATTGCACCTTATCCGTAGGTGTAGAAAGTCCGTCTTGTTATTAAGGAGAAAAAGTTTTTTATAGCAGGTAAATATCACTGACGTTAGCGCCATCTACGTCTTAAGCGTAACAACATTACCAAAAAATAAATAGATAAAGCAGTGCACGACTTATATGTAATGTGCGTGTCAATCAAACGTTTTGGTTAAAGATTTGCTTAGGTTATTAATTCTTTTATAAAAATATATTGAGCCAACAACATTTCTTAGTAATATTCATGATTATTAAAAACACATTCGAAAATTCAAACAGTATAAAGAATCAAATTTACTAATTATTCATTGCAGTAAATCTTGTTATAATATTAAGTCAATTATTTTATGGTCCATCAAAAAAGAAATAGTAGAATGCCGAAACAACTTTCCGCTATCATAATAAAGGAAAGTTTTCCAAATTACCTTGGTGCTAAATTATGAGGACACAATATGCTAGGCGTTGATTTATGTTAATGCATAGGCACAAACTGCAAGCAAAATGCATCGGGTGCAAAAACATCAGATGTGATACTGGGAAAATATTTTAGTTTAGTTGAAATATGAACTAAAAAAAGTTCGTGTTTTCTATCAAATAGTTTCTTTCATATCCTTGATTTTAAATATATTATGTGGTGCAATCTTAACATAAAATATGAACAAATATAGCGCCAATTAGTTCATTTAAACACATTTATCCTACTTAAATTTTTTTTCTTCTCATAAGCACAGTCTGTATATAATAAAAGAATACATGCATATGTAAAATAATGAAAAATAATTTCTTTTGTCTGTATGAAACTCTCATTGAGCTCCAAAAAGAATGCATTAAATTCATGATTTACACGGTAGATGAAGAATCATCGAAAAGAATCAGTACAAATTATTGTTTTTTTCGTATCTAATTTGATACTACGAATATATATATATATATATTTATATAGCCTTGGGAAACTTTTTATAGGTATTGAATGTCTTTTCATTGAATGAAAAAGAAGATAACTAGAGGCATGTATACACTCAGTGAGTGCAAACCTCTGCCGATCCCCACCAAATGAATCACTTAACGGAATTACAATCCAATCATATATGTGTACATAAGTAGGTGTGTTTGGTGAATAATGAGTGAGGAGAGAGCCATCCTAAAAAACATCCATTGACGTCATACTAGTTATTCGTCAATTCAATACGTCACTAGATGTTTAAACTCCTTTCTTTTCCTTCATCATGCTCTTAATATTAGCGTTATATTTTATTTAATATCAATATTAAGAGGAAGACGGGAAGAGAAAGAAGTTTAAGCACCCAGTGACGTAGTCCCTTAGCTGATAAATGAACAATATTACGTCAATGAATATTTTTAAGCGTTTGTTTTTTCCTACTCCCTGAATAGAGACCCCATTTCATTATTAATATTTTTAGTATTTAGCTCATTTTGCATCTTAAATAGGCAGTCAGAGATGCCAAAATTTAATCACTTGTTTCTTTTGGCATTTCCAATAACTTTACAAAGTTTCATCCGAATCCCTTCCGCACTTTTTTGATCTTGTTGGGTTACACTGACGGGTCAAGAATCAAGGATCAAACTGGCGCTGGATGGCTATAAACGGTGTGGGGGGACAATGTACTTGGATCACAACAGTGTATTAAGATCAAAAAAATGAACAAAGAGAATAATAATCCTTTCCGACAGCATGTCGGCTATCAATAGTCTGGACATTAACCAGGTGACCTTTTGAGTGCAGAAGTTCTCGCGTGTAAAGACGCCATCAATAATTATAATTGTAAAATCACGTTAGGATGGATCAGGGGACACAATGATAGCACCGGAATGAATACGCAGATATGTTGGCAAAGAATGGCGCCATGAGAGGTACACCAATCTCAGTACCAGTATCTATGTGCCAATCAAAGAATTCCCTAAGACAAGAATCTTTGAAAGAATGGCGAATTGCTTGGCAAAGTATGAAGTGCTGTCGTCAAACAAAACAGTTCATCACTGAGCCCTATGTTGGGAAGAAGATATTCAGTTTCAAGAGAAACCAAATTTCTATCATTGTTGGAATGGTGAGCGGTCACATTCATCTAAATCGGCATCTCTTTAAGATGGGGAAGGTTGAGAGCCCAACTTGCCGGCTCTGTAACGACGACGAGGAAACTCCATATCACCTCATCTACAATTGTCCTTTACACGACAGAAGATAAGACAACTCGAGGGAAATATCGGTGAAAGAAGGTTGTCTCTGGAGGAATATATTTTTAGAACATTTAAATGTTTATGCACTTTTAATGATATTTTTATTAATAAAGACAATAGCTACTAGATAGGTCATACCGGCTGATACCGGATTAGGTTCCGGTGAGGTGGGTCTATTCTAGGAGCTAAACAAACAAACACAACTTTACAAAGTTTCATCCGAATCCGTTCCGTACTTTTTGAGTTATCCTGCTGACAAACAAACTAACAAACCAACAAACCAAAAACTAACAAACCAAAAAACCAACAACTAACAAACCACAAAACCAACGCCAGTGAAAACAATACCTCCTTCGGCGGAGGTAAATATAAATGAAATAATAGTCAATAGATAAAAAACAATTGTTGATGTTGGACTTTTTAAGGCGACAGGAAGGACGCTTGTTTCTTGGCCTGAAGGCTTCACAACGATAGTGATCAAAAGAGGAAAATATACTAGCTCTACTCATGACACAGTATTCCCAAAATGAGAAATTGTTTTGATAAGCCGGAACATGACATTTGACGAATAAGAATCAGGATAGGTAAATTATTCCATAATTAACGATTGATGTTTTGTAGTATGTGATCTTTAAATCTTGATTGTTTTTCAATTCTTTTGCTTAAATTATAAGTAATAAAAGTATTTGCATATAAAAATGGAGCAATTGTATTTGCCTAAAATACATGAATAAACAATATAGTTGTAAATTAAGATTTTAGCAAAAATATAATATCAACAAAACACATTAAAACACGTCTAAATATTAAAGAAAAAAATGCCTTAAACTTTTTATGATACTGATCAAATTTTTTTTGTGGTATAATTTTTTTTATAAAATATATTTTAACTTATTTTTTTAAAACATTTTCAAACACTTCACATATATATATGCAATGAAATCAATATACTTATGAGGTAATATGAAATATTTTTTTATATTTTTTTGTTAATATTAAGTAAATCCAAAATATTATAACTTTTTTTAAACTAATATAAACAAACGTTTTATTTTCTCACGTTCAAATTAATAAAATAAAAATATCATCTAAAATATGTATAAATGATACAATTATGTTTAGAATATCATATAAAAACACCTTACAGACATGTCGTTAAAAGATAAAATATAAAAACAATATAAACCATCAATAATAAAAAAAGGTTTTCTTGATACGCTTTTTTATCCGACAACGGCTATTACCTATTATAAGCAATATAAAATAATATAACTTTATTTATTTCTTGAATAAAGACTAGTAATAAAATACTATCGGACAAATATGAATGCCAGTCAAGGTGTAAAAGTATCTTTTTGATTAATCAAACTCACATATCCTATATAAGATAATATAGCCTTCTACTTTTAGTAGACTGAATTGCATCATACTTTTTGAAAACGATTTCTTTTTACAAACTCTAGCTCCTACATGATGTTCTTGTATGTTCTTAAAAATAACTTGAAAAAATAATATTTTCTTCTACTTTTTCTTTTCATTTAAACTTGTATTGTGAGCAAAGTATTTTTGAAACTCTCAATAAAAAAAGTAAACTTTTCCTCTGACTGACTGTCACAAAAATACGCCTATACATGTACACCAATTGTTTCATATTAAAGAAACAAGCTTTTTTCATCCTTCTTTTGTCCCTCGAAAAAAAAAAAATAAGGAATGACTGACTTTCTACGAAATGAAATGCAAAGAAAATTACCCCTTTAAAATATGCACATACTCAGAGCTGCTGAGAGTAGGTTCTTTCCTCATTAGAATATGCATTTCATTTAAAGAAGAAATGTACAATTTATTAACTTGTTTAAATGACTTAAAAGGATGATCAAATTAAATAATAAAAGGGTTGTTTTACTTTTTTCAGTTCATTAGCCTTTAAAATACTATAATACTTTGTTAACGCATCACCTCTTTCAACCAAATCGTACTCAAGGCTATCGAATCCTATCAGTTGTTTTAAAGTATTGATTGGCGTTCTGGTTTGAGGGATCCGGCTGGGATTGTCGCATTTGAGAGAGATCCTAAGCTAAAAACCGCTATGATAAGTAGAAATAGAGCTGCTAGCCATGTTTCTGGACCAACACGGCCATTTGCACTTGCGGCAGCTAGAGTTTGGAATATCGCCCCAGAAATCATATCTGCACAGAGTTGGAGGGAAGTAAGACAAGTTGTTGCGAGACTGGCCACAATAGTTCTCAGGCTTTGTTTTGTTTTATGTGTCTGTTTTTTACTTTTACCGTTTTAAATTACTTTTAGCGGTTTTAAAAAAGTAAGTTGTGATTGTGCTGAGTTTTTTTATGCACAGAAAATAAAGATACAATCACTTCTAAAGTCCAAGTCATTTTTTTGACGCTTTCCATAGCTTTGAGCGCTCTTAAAATGAACCTTTTCAGTCTTAGCTACCTTTTTTTGCCTATATGGTGCGATAGAATTGCATCCGAAAGGATATAAATAAACATTATAACATTAAATTAGTCACTCGAACCTTGGATATTATTAATGAGGTAGACCAAAGTTGACCTTCCCCTCTCGGGAGGATTCGATCCTGCGCCCCCAACATTGAGAGTTGAACACGCCTTAACGCACACGGTTATCGCACTCCCTTTAGCAACCTTACATTTTGCAACAGGAGTTACATCTTAGTATCTAATAAGTGTGCCCAAAATATCATTATCGGTCATGTTCACGCCGTAAGGAGTATTCAGATGACATGGAAGTACCCTGCTTTCACATTATGTAGAACGTCAATCACTGTACCATTATTATTCAGCCCAAATGCATATGTTTTTTTCCTCCTGAAATGTCTCAATATGAGGGGCAAGGAAGGATGGATGGATAGCCTACGTCAGTGGTTCCCAAAGTGGGGGGCGCAGAGCAATTGCAGGGGGGGGGGGGGGCGGGGAAAAACGAATGAATGAAAATATAAATACCGTAGACTAAATAACACTGCTAGCATAACATGGACAAAAAACATAAAAAGGGTTTAGGTTTGTATTAATTACAAGGCTGTGGATGATTTTAATACCGACTTGACATAGAAAGAGAAAAAAACTGAAGACATAGAGACATCTCTCTGGCCTCTCTTTTATTATAGTATTAAACCTCACAAACCTCTCCTTTTTCATAACATATTTTTACTTATTATTTTATTATTTTTTACATTTATTACAAAAAAATTCAATACATTTTGATGCGTTGTTTCTTTTATCTTCTAGATGAATTATGAGGGGCGGTCTTACTGTCTTCGTCCTTCACTTTCGTCGTCAAATCAGCCAGAAAAATGCTAAGAGAATTAAAGGCTTTGAGAGGAAGCCTAGAGAGCCTTCCGTGACGAGGGAGGCATTGAACTACTTACCATAAGAACAAGTCAGTCCCGACAAGAGACGATGGAGTTCCTCTCCTCCAGGAATCCTTTCGAATAAGTGACTCCGGACACAGGGGGGAACTCCGTATCAAGGTTCCTTCTCTAGAGTTAAATAACTCAAGCTGTTTAATGTAACGCAATAATAATAATAACAGCTTTGTTATGAAAAAGGGAGAGGTTTGTGAGGTTAATAAAAGAGAGGCCAGAGAGATGTCTTTATGTTTTCAGGTTTTTTCTCTTTCTATGTCAAGTCGGTATTAAAATCATCCACAGCCAATTACAATATGTGAAATAAACTGCAATGGACTCTGAGAACAAAATGTGTGTATGTTTTTTTTTTTGGGGGGGGGGGGGGGTGCAAAAATTTCTTTTGTACCAAAGGGGGCCCAGCAGAAAAAGTTTGGGAACCACTGGCCTACGTAATGAATAACATCATTGAAGAAGTACCATCTACTTCAAATGACATTATTAGCCCATATGTGTATCATATCAACGGGCAAATCTTCCTCCTGATTTAATACCATGTAAATACGTGTTATTTCTATAAAATAAATTAATACACCCTTTTCATTGCATTAGCAACAGAGACAATACTTAACTTATAAGCTCCTGACTTTATGCACATAAAATACTTATTAATTACTTAGTTACTTAGTCATATGCAAATACAAAATTAGGAATAACTATTTTTTTCCTCTAAACATCCAAGAAAAGAAAAACAGAAAAGTCATTTAATTTTATAAATGATCACGTTTAAGAAATAATAAAATCCATGCTTGGTTTTTACGTAAAAGGACAACTATTTTATTATTTCTATATATATATATATATATATATACATATATATATATATATAATATATATTATATATATATAATATATATATATATATATATTGATTTATCGTTCATTGTTGTTCACCAAAAGTTTCGATCGTCGTTCATCATTATTTTTTGATTGAATCGTTCGTCGTTCATCATTGTTTGTCGTTCGTCATTCCGAAAAAAATCGACAACGTTTTTTTTAAAGAAATTTTTCTCACCATTCTGAAAAAAAATAATGAACTTTTTGTTTTAGAAAAAACCCCATGAAAAAAATATTTGTTTTTTTCTTTGGTGCCAAAAACGAACGATAGGATTTTTTTGTTGTCGTTCGTCACAATTTTTGACGAACGATTACAATTGAACAACAATTTTTTAAAGGTTACATTATATGTGAAAAAGTATCAAGGAACAAAAGCGAGCATACCACAACAAAAGACAGATCTCTTCTTTCCAGATCGGTCATTAAACACCATTTTCCTTCGCCCTTGCACATTAAAGTTGGCGCAAAATTTTAATTTGGTCGTTCCGAGAGTCAGGACATTTATGACCCTTTTGGGCCTATATGAAGATTGGGAACAGAGGATCCTCGATTCTAAATTCGAAATATCGGATAAGAAGAAAATTACCGCCAAGTTTCAAATATCTGCCGATATCTCTTTAAATTTTTATCGCTCATGCAAAGACTTCATACCTTTATAGACTACCGTATGATTAATAAAAAAGGTTATTTCTCTCAAAGTAAAAGGCATGGATGAAGGCATCTGAATACTGCAAGGCTGCAGTATTCTTTGGTCTTTGGAAAACAGGATCTATCTGCAAGATCGAGAGCATAAATTGTGACCTCAACAGAGTGAAAGGTTTATTTGCCCACATATTTATTACAGATAGTCCGATTAATCCTTCTGAATTAAGGCCAATTATGATATCTGCTGCAGCTCGATACGCAGATTTAGACTTAAAAAATCCCTCTCTTTGTTATACTTGGACCTTAGCGGCATGTGTGATTAGTACTATCCCGGAATCTCACATTCTTTTCAAATAATCTACAAAAGACTTATAGAATATATAAACGCCTTAACTGTTGTACCCATCTGATTATTTAACTGTTTTTAATATATGTTTGTTCAGCATCGAAGATAAATATTCTTAATTGTATAGTTTATTCGATGCATTATCGTCGATTTTTATTTGCGTTTTTATTTATATTTTATCAAAATCTATTTCTACACTACAAAAAAAAGAAGTCCTGTCATTTAAACACATTCTAAATAGGAGCATATAAATTATAGGAAATGTTGAACGAAACGTTCCGATACAATTCACGGATTCATTCGATATCCCCCCTCGACTCCTTTTGGAACTAAAAGAACATTGAACTTTTATTCATAAAATATTTAGAAAATTACTAGAAAGGGGTTCAATGACGTTTGAATACCATGCTTCTTTATATCTAAGTAAGACTTTGAGTTTTAATGAAAATAAATTGAACTGGAGGAGTATAAAATAACATCGGACCGCAAGTCAATAGAAAAAATACTTAAGCTATTTATTAAATATTTGACTCTATTTTTCACAATATTTTAAAACAATTCGTAAGAATATTCTTATTATACTTATATATTTTTAGGAATTATTTTTTTCCAAAGAGCAAATAGATGTATCGTGTATGTATAGTAAATTTTTATCACATTCTATAATGTGTTTTTTTATACACATATGTAAGTGTTTTATTTATGGCAAAAAATATAATTACTGTATCAAATTCCATTTAATCCACATTTTATTTATATTATATATTATTTTGTCATACAAAATAAATAAATGGATTGAAAAGTTTCAAATTTAACCAAAAGATAAAAAAAGCATTTAAATATTACTAAACCTAACTGATGGGCACGTATAACAATACCCAACCCATTGAATCTTCCACGTCAAGATGGAAGGTAAACAATTTATCTATTGTCAATCTCTCTCTATATATATGTATATATATACTTATATATTTACATATATCAGGTTACAAATATCCTCTCATTGCAAGCCAAAAAGGAGAAGAAAAAACTACAATAATAAGTATATTGATGTACATATAATAAGTATATATATATATATATATATATATTATATTATATATATTGGGGGTATTTTACATACAAATGACTATTTCAAAAATCAATTTCTCGTTGTATTTTGAATGTACATAAAAAAAACTGATTTTGAATCCCCGCAATCATACCTACATTTTGCAGCAAATTGTCTGAAAATAGCCTTGAAAATAAGGACATTAGATACGATAGAATGGCGGATTTTTGTACAACATAGGTTTATTAAATAACTTTTGGGCCCGTTCAGCGGATACTTCCCATTGTTTGATTTCGTTCAAACTTTCACAAGAGGATCCCTATGCACTAAAGTAAAATCCTAGGGGGAGCCCGACTCTCAAATCCGAAAAACGTGAAATAAAAATCACCCTAATATATATATATATATATATGGCATATTATTAATTAATCAAAACTCCTCAATTTCCGGGTAGGAATATAAAATAATTTTTTAAATCTTATATCACGATTAATGGTCCATCATTCCAAAAAATGATCGTCAGTTGAACAAAATGTCTATTGGCGAATTCACAAGATTACCATAATGACATTTCCATTGAAAAACTGCATTTTGAGAAAAACAAAATTAAAAGAATTGCTATCAATACTGATGAGAGGGATTCAGAGGGAGTAGATTGGGATTCGATAGGGAAAATCTACTATCATTAGTCGTTTTAAAAACGTATTTAAAAGATCACTTAAAACATCAACATTAGTACCCTCTTTTTCTTTTTCCTTCTTGAAACTATAAAGAACCCTAGTAGGAGCTGGTATTTAAAAAATGGTTGGTGCGTCAGCATTTATGTTCATTTATGACACTAAATATTATTTGACGAAAATTTGCAAAAAAAAGTTTTTAAATTGATCATAGCTAAATTTAGTAAAACTATTTTTTTTCAAAATACGTAATAACAAAAAGTTTTGTTTTATTACGAACCTTTGACACCAGTGACGTCCGATTTCTAACAATGCGAGAGATTTTTAAATTAGATATTCGTTTTCAGCATAAAAAAATGAACCAGAATCGCTGGGACTAGTAAAAGAACTAAAAGAGTGGTTTCATTTGGGAGGTCTAATATATATATATATATATATATATATATATATATTAATGCTTAAGTTAAAAATTAATTCGAGCACGCAAGCATTGTTATAATAATAAAAATAATGAATAAAAGTCGTCAATTAAGGGACCTCATTAAAGCTTCAAGTAAAAAAAAGAATCAAGGCTTTTGTTTCCTTGTTGCTTGCCGATTAATACAAATACATATAAAGCATAATTATGTTTCTTATTATACTGAGTGGAAGTACTAGTGTAATAGTTATTTCCAGTCTTCTTGTATCTTATTGTGCAATGTGTAGACAGAGTTCAAGACGAACTCTTAATGGGCAAGGGAGGAAGACGAGGTTTTTTATCGATTCACGCGATATCACATACATTAGCAAGACATTAATGATGGGTATTAAAGTAAAGAGTAATAAATTATTTTATAATTAAAATATATTTATATATAGAACTTTTATACGCCTTACAATAATAGTTGAAAAATATAGATTTAGTATTTTTTAAATGGCTTTTTTAAAATAGGGTGGAAAATATGTAGCTTCACAAGTCAAAACTACTTAATAACTGAAATAATTCTTTTTCTTGAAAGGTTTTAATGTAAATGTTGTAATATTTTGATGCAGAATGCAATTTCCATTGGTTATGATTTAAAATATATTAAATTGGGAATAACTTTTTCTTACTTCCGATGTTGTACGTATTTTTCCTCCACGAATATATTTTACCTTTTTATATAGTCAAATAACATTATTTTTTAAAATGTTTGTAATACATTATTATGAGGATATAACTATATAAACATGCACATAAAAACGGACACAATTTCAAATATAAAAAGTATAATTAACTTTAAGGTATTACATTTAAGATCTGTATAAAATTTTCAGTTAACATGAAAAACAGATTATTAAAAGGTTATAACTTTAAAACATACTATTTACATTTATAAGAACTTGTAAAAATACCGTACTATAACTCGTCACTATATTTTTCTTGTCTATCTATATCGATTGGAGAAGCATAATATATTAATTACTGTATTTTTGTCCAACACAAAAATAATTGATGAGACATGTGTTTAATCTCCCATCACATTGTTTCTACACACGAACACGCATACATTATATATGTACATCAGGCATAAACTTATACGTATATGTTTTAATTGTTAGCCTTTCTGAGAGTCTCTGAATGTCCACGTGTCGTATAGCTACGTTACATGTGAAACAGTTAGATATATGAAGCAAATACCTTCAATGCATATTTCGTTCAGAGCAATGGTTTTCCACTACTGTACCACAGCACACTACTGTGCCGTGAACAAATATTTAACATCCCGTTTTTCATTTCTAAACTAAAAAAGTGGTTTTATATTTATGTTTTTTTTAAATTAACATTTATCAATAATTTTTTACTAATATTACCCCGTTGCTCAGTGTCCGTGACGTAAAGGCTGGCAAAGTTATGTCATATTTGTCAGTGTAACAATACGTAGCTGATTTTCTTGTTCCACCGAGAGAAATAGTGACGCACCTGAGAGACTGTGGTGAAGGTCATGGATCGTTTTTAAAAAGGACTACTGCTAACTCAAAACTGTGCTTCGGGCAAGATTCTAACCTGGATGAAAGCCCTAGTACGAGTGATAAAAAAATTAAGCAAAGGCGTCGAGCTCAAGGCAATAGATTGAAAGCTATTTTTCTTCATTTTATAAGGGATGAGACGACGACACCCAAAACGTTATGCCTGTGGTAAGAAGCTATCCAACTGCGCCATGGTGCTAAGCAAGCTGTAATGCTATCTCAAAACAAGCCGATAGACTAAGTTGTGCATCTTTGTGTAAACACAGAGAAACAGTCAATGCTTATGAGAACAACCAAAAGTTGAATGAGAAAGTGCTCAAAGCTAGATTCCTAGTGGCCAAACTTATTAATAAATCAAAAATGCCAAGCACTGTGGCAAAGATATTAAAAATATGTCTCATCTATAAAGACATTGTCAACGAGATGCTCTGATGCAGTTGAAGATATAACAAAAGTTATATCTATTATCGAATACACAATTGCCAAGCGTATTGATGACATGTCTAAAGACATCGAAAGCAATGTTTTGTAAAAGATACGTAAAAGTAGGAAATTTGCGTTGCATAGAATACACATATTTTCGGTCATTCTCAGCTCTTGGCCAATGTGCGTTTTGTGGATGGAAATGCCATTAAAGATTAATAAACGTTCACATGTGCTTAGTTAATAATGTCGACGTAGCATTCAGAGAATAATAAATCTTTTTGTGTGGAAGGGCTACCAGTGTTGACCCACAGACTGCACAAAATATTTTTCTATGTTAAAAACAGATGTTGTTTCTTGAGTTGGGAAGGTATCAACCTATGTGAAGAAATCCTGGGGTCCATCGTAAATAACGTATTTGTATGTTTGTCTTTATCATAATTTGTACATTTCAACGGAATATATGTTGAATAAAGTAAGACATTATTTTTCCCACTTTATTAGTCATTGAATATATAGTTATATCAATCTTTTGAATTTATAAAATTCACAATTTAAGACTAAATTCCCCTCTTGGAAGGAGAAATTCAATACAGATCGACTGAAAATATCCTACGTTATCCAGGCTTACTAATTTAAAGCCTACATAAGTAAAAGTATAATCATTATCATGCCATTCACCATGATTGAAAAGAGCTGTGAAACACGTACGTCATGTAATATCTACTAAGGAGTCAATAAAAACTCCCTACAGTAAAAAAAGAAAGAATATAACATTTAATCTTATGCAACTAATTTTGAAGGACAAATTTACTGTATGAAAAGTAAAAATCTTAAAAACGGAATTAAATAATAACTTTATAATATCCTTTTTTTCTTTCTTAAACCCTGAAAGAAGCTGTTATTTAAAGATCAGCAGTTATGGTCAACTATTGACAAGAAATGTTATGAATTGAAAATTTAATAAATTAACAAACACACACATATTGATCTTATCTAAATTTTGATGAAGTATTTTTTTCCAAATAAACAATGACAAAAAATTATAAATATAACGCACCCTTTAAACGCGTTTTTTTTGGTGTCAAAACCAAATCCATTTTCTATTATCATTTGGATGTATATATATATATATATACAGGCTTGCACGCGTTCCACTTTTTCCGTTCCGTTCATCGTTCCGTTCAATTCTTTCCGTTCCATTCATCGTTCCGTTCAATTCTTTCCGTTCCACGGAACGCCGTTCAATTTTGCGTTCCGTTCAAACATTGGATTTCAAAAGAATTCTCATAAGAAGGTTCTTTACTTTTCACTGCATCCTCGTATATATCGGGTATAAATTTTAAACCAGGCTTTAATAGTTTCGGCTTGAAGTTAGTTACCGCAATTAAAGTTCCAAAAACTTTACAAACTTCGATAATATATTTAAGATATAAAATAATTGAACCAGAGGCTCGGCCCGATATATTAACATATTTTTTTACCCCAACCCAAAAATGTTACAATATGAAAAGTCAAATATGTAAAAATTCCAACCACATATGGTCCACCGAATTTCTCGGTCTATACTACTCATAATTATTGCTTTATCCGAGAATAATTACGAAAAGTTTATTTATTTACAATCTTAAGAATAACATTTGTTTATAAATTACACTATTTATTTGCTTTTCGAAATTTTCATCTCCTATCTTTTGCCTTGTCCTTCACAATAAAAGTTAAGATTTGGAGAAGAGTCTCTCCAAACTGGCACTGCCGGGAAGTATAACATAATATCGAATGAAAATCTTTTAATCCTTTTATAAGCAATAATTGATTCCATTGCCTAAAACTCATCGGTTAAGAAGCAGTCAACCTCCTGCTTAGCTGAGTCAGTCTTCTTCGGCCTCTTGGCACATAATTGCCTTTTTCTTCTGCTGCCGATTCTTGCAACAGTTGGCTAGAAGGAAAATCTCCCAGTTCTTCGGCCTCCTCTAGTAAATAATTTATTGCTAACTCTTGCTTTGCGATGTCTAAAAAGCCTACTTTGAACTCAGGGAGATATGCTGAAGCAATTAGCATCTCCCTACGTTCAAAGTAGATCCCAAAAGAGAGTGCATCAATTAACACTCTACACCTGGACGCAGCTTCCCTCTCCTTAGTTTTGAGGTCAGAACGATAATGATCGAAAGGGATAACGAACGGAATAAATAAAGTTCTGTTAGTAACTAAATAATTAAATTTAGTGACCAACAACAACTATGACTGATAAAATGTATAATACATACTAAAATCGAGGTTGGGTGATTTCCTCTTGAATATTATTTGAACGGAACGCAAAAAGACAAATTTAGCGTTCCGTTCATCGTTCCGTTCAACAATCAATTTTAACAGTATAATATATATAGAAATGTTTGAAATGTTAGCAACAATTTTCTGTTTCTTGGTGATAAAAGAAGACGACATACAAAGTTTGAACAAAATCGGTCAACATTACGAGGTCGCGCAACGAGGTCAAAGTTTTAAAAATTTAGTAAAAATATAGTTTTTCGCAAATTTCTTCAAAATGGTGGACGTTACAGACTTCAATAATAATTATTAATTTAAAGGAAATCTAATTTACTACCAGACGTATGTTTGATGTTTTTTAATAAAACAAAGTTTTCAGTAAAAACAAAGAAAAAAATGGAGTGTGTATTGTTAGCTTATTTCATAGCTTTTTTGTATCAATTAACTTCACTCGCCTGTAGAAGATGACTTGTTCGCTTCAGAGTAAAATAGTACTTTTAAGTTTAGTAAAACTTTAGATGATAAATCCAAAAATGACCTTGGTTGCATTCTATCAATTCAGAATTCAGTACAATCTGAGTTTACATCATATGATTCAGAGCCTGTATTGACCTATTAGAAATCGATTATGAAAAAAATAAAAAATAATGTTTTTCTTAGATTTGCGTCAAGGTATCCTCTCAAAATTTTACTTTGTCTCTGACGCATTTATAATCCATTATATGCGTCATTTTGTACGCGAGATAGGCTTTTTTTAATGTACATATAACTCTCTACTTATTAAACTGACATGATTTAGTATACCAAAATATTAAAGCTGGTTAACCAAGCTTTCATTTGATATGTTTGGTGTTCTAAAAATCGCTATACTTTAAGAGATATAAGCAAATACGTACTCTCCCCCAAAAATTGATCTTTTGATATGAGAATATACGATTACCATTTGGTAACTGTAGAGTGTTACCTGGATAGAAAGAAAAAAAGAAGGGAGAGAAGTGAGGCAAAATACTCTCTCCCTTCTCTTTCTATCCAGGTAACACTAACAGCAGTTACCAGATGTTAATTGTATATTCTCATATCAAAAGATCAATTTTTGGGGAAAAATGTATTTGCTTATATCTCTTAAATATAGCGATTTTTAGAACACCAAACATATCAAATGAAAGCTTGGTTAACCAGCTTTAATATTTTGGTATACTAAATCATGTCAGTTTCATAAGTAGAGAGTTATATGCACATTAAAAAAAGCCTATTTCGCGTACAAAATGTCGCATATAATGGATTATAAATGCGTCAGAGACAAAGTAAAATTTTGAGAGGATACCTTGACGCAAGTCTAAGAAACACATTACTTTATATTTTTTTCATAATCGATTTCTTATAGGTCAATACAGGCTCTGAATCATATGATGTAAACTCAGATTGTACTGAATTCTGAATTGATAGAATGCAACCAAGATCATTTTTGGATTTATCATCTAAAGTTTTACTAAACTTAAAAGTACTATTTTACTCTGAAGCGAACAAATCATCTTCAAAGGCGAGTGAAGTTAATTGATACAAAAAAGCTATGAAATAAGCTAACAATACACACTCCATTTTTTTCTTTGTTTTTACAGAAAACTTTGTTTTTTTAAAAACATCAAACATACGTCTGGTAGTAAATTAGATTTCCTTTAAATTAATAATTATTATTGAAGTCTGTAACGTCCACCATTTTGAAGAAATTTGCGAAAAACTATATTTTTACTAAATTTTTAAAACTTTGACCTCGTTGCGCGACCTCGTAATGTTGACCGATTTTGTTCAAACTTTGTATGTCGTCTTCTTTTATCACCAAGAAACAGAAAATCCACAATGTTGCTAACATTTCACACTTTGAAAAATTAGAACAACCCTATATATATATATATATATATATATATATATAAAGGATTATAGATTAAGTTTTCCTACAGATCAGTAAATTGGAACTAAAGTGTTAAAATATTATTTATTCGCAACTACCCTTTTACTCTGTTTTCTATTTATTTATGTTAGAGTATTTTTTTAGCACTTTATAACTATTGTAGATAACTGAAAAACATGTTATTGACCAATAAAAAAGGACCATAATTCATAAACCCTCCAAATTCTCATAAAATTCATTTATACATAGTATATCAAACTGAACATATATCAACTTAAAGCAAGCTTAATTTATTGATAGCTGCATTTCCATTGAGCATAAATGATTAAAACTATTTAATTTTAATTAACTATTTAATAATGTCTTCATATAAAAGTTCAAAAGGATTTAAGCCTAGCAAATGAACATATAAGTATATTATTTATATTCTTGATATCAATGCCTTTTATTTGATGTTTGCATTAAGGATTTTGAAAATGTTAATTATGTCAAAAGACTAAGAAGTTTCTCAGGCATGACATTAAGTTATTTTTTTAGACAAGTTAATTAGAAGACCCCCTATAAGACAATGAATATATATATATATATATTGAGTTTTGCACTAACTAATTCTATAGAAGATTCTTGATTGTCTTAACAATAATTAATCAACAAAGTAAATTTATGTTTGAATATATTTTCCATAGTTTATGTACAAAGGTTGGTATAAAGGAATTTAAAGGGATTAGATATTTCATTATACAGTCAACTTCGCCTAAGTCGAAATTGCATAAATCGAAAAGTCGCCTAACTCGAATATAATCAAAAGTCCCATTTTTTCTCCATTGACATGTGTGTAATAAAAATCGTACAAGTCGATTTTTGTAAGTCGATATTTCGCCTAAGTCGAACAGATATTTTGACAGTAACACATACATAAACAAGAAAATAACTTCGCATAAGTCGAAGAGGGCGCTCACTTTCCAAAACACAGCCCGCATGCACTGCACCTGCCGTTCACACTGTGTATTACAAGGAAGCAGACACAGATGGTTGAAGTGGAGAAAAATATTGAACACTTAAGAATTTGCGACTGCATGTGAGCGAGTGCACACACACATACGCCTACCTGTATATCGAAATTTTCTTCGACTTAGCAATCAAAATTTGTAACTCAAATTTCGCCTAAGTCGATTGTTTTTGCACAGTCCTGAGAGACTCGACTTAGGCGAAGTTGACTGTATATGGAATATATATTGAAAAATGTAGATACGGTGATAAAAGACAATGTATAGGTATTTGGTCTCTGGTTTTGGTACTTTTTGTATAACAATATTAAAAAACCTTTTAAAAGGGAGCCCAATAGCCGTGTGCACTAAGGCGTGTTCAACTCTCAATGTTGGGGGCACAGGTTCGAATCCCTCCGATAGGAGATGGTCGTTTTGGTCTGCTACCTCATTGATAAGATCCTAGGTTCGAGTGACTAATTTTAATGCTATATGCTTATTTTATAACCAGTCGGACACTGAAATTCTATCGAACCAACTAGGCAAAAAAAAAGTTTCTTAATAAGATATTCTTAGTCAAACCACAAAAGCTTTCCAAGCAAATATAAATGATTAGATGTTTTTCTATTACTACATAATTTAATAAATATATATGTACTCATTAGAATATGATTTTTTTGCCTATTTTGGTTCGACAGAATTGCATCCGACAGGATATAAATAAACATTATAGCATAACAATAAGTCTATCGAACCAAGGATCTTCTTATCAATGAGGTAGACCAAAAATGACCATCCCCTCATGGGAGTATTCGAACCTGCACCCCTCAACATTGAGAGTTTGAGCCGCCTTAACGCACATGGCTAGCGTACTATGATTTAAACAACTAAAATAGGTTGTATATAAGTTTTTAGATATATTTTTGTTATTTTTGTCTCCAGGGACAATGCTACAAGAACATTCTTTTGTCAATTTGTTTCCATATAATGATTGAAATATCCTTATGGATAAGAGTTGCATTTACTATTAAAATTAGAACCTCTTCAATGAAGTTAATAAAATATTTTGACTTTCTCAATATTGAGAGTTGAACACATTTCTGCCGTGATATCGTGATGCCTTTAATACTAATATGTGCGTCCACATTGTCTACAATTTCCCTCCCCAAAAAATAGTGCATTCCTTTGCTCCTTTATGAGTAATTCAATATTAAATTTGTTAAATTATTATTAACCCTTAAAATGCACTAGTATGTAAAATAATCGACATTATGATAATAATTCACTTTCTTTTGGTGGATAACATTATTTTTTGTAGTGAGATAAACCCTCATTATTATTTTGTATGAATAAGATATCCTCATGGCAGCTAATGAGGTCATTAATATCCACAAGCATACAGTAAATATATTCTATTGATAGATTTGCTCAAACACATCATATCAATGAACCTTCTAAAACGTGATCCTTCTTTATAAATAAACTCCTTCCCAATTATAAAATATTGTTGTTTTGTGCCCTTTATGATACGAATTACATCATTTGTAATGAATATATAAGTGGTATATATATATATATATATATATATATATATATATATATATATATATATATACGGCTGTTTTTTGAGCGTCCCGACCTGGCCCGGTGTCCCAGTTTCTTTAGACACCGGGCCAGGACTTCAATATTTTCTTTATTTGTCATTAATAATATTTTTTAGAAAATAATTTCCATAAAATGAGGACATTTTTATTTTAAAAGTAATTTTCGAAATATTTTTTTTTTTAATGATATCACTTTTTGGATTTTTTTGAGATTCTTTTCTAAAAAGCCGTCACTTTTTCTGGAGATTCTTTTCTAAAAAAAGTCTTCACTTTTTTTGGAAATGCTTTTCAAAAAACGTCGTCACTTAAGAATGTCGTAGGAACAAAAATATATATTATGTCCCGGCCCGGCATGAAAAGTTTAAGTCCTGGCCCGGCCCGGGTCCCGGTCGTTTCCGTATATATATATATATATATATATATATATCATATATATATATAACATATATATCAAATTTGCACCTTCCCGTAAACAAAGATTAGTGTTGTTGAGGCCTGGAAGAGCTTTAGTCACGATATGTTTATGTCTTTGAGGGAATTTCACACAGAGCTCTATTCCATCAACCATGCGAAAGATACTATCATCATCCTTTGAGTAAGCCAGTCTTCCCACCCTCCTGACAAGCAACAATGATTTATATTTTTGCATCTTCCTTCGTGACTGTGCGTGAAACACTATTCTTTTGGCTTTTTGTGCAAATACCATTTTTCATTTATATATCCAGGATGATAAAAGAGTCTTTTTATTCACTCTTACTCATTATTCTGGCTTAATCCTTCAAATGATAATATGCATGGTGGTGTGGTTTGTACAAAAGTTTAATATTATTAATTTACATCCCCAGTTGGAAGTCGAGAAAACCTTTGAGTAGTTTATGATGTCTTATTCTTAAACAGATGGACAGTCTTTTAGTGTTTTATTCAAAACGGCTGAACTGTTTTTTAAAGATAAGCCATATAAAGGCTGAATACATTTTTACGCCTAACATCAGTTTCATATTAAGGATTTATCCATTCATTCTTTTATCAACATTTATATGTGAAATAAACCAACTCTTCATATTTTCATACGTTTATTACTCTAATGATCACACTTTTTAAAGTCAATTTTTGAAAGACTCTTATATATTTAGAAATATTTATGTTATTTTCAAGGAGATAGAAGTATTATATATCCACTTTTTTGTAAGCCTCAATATGCTTCTATCAAAAGACTATCAAATAAGTGTCTCCTGACTAAATATAAATTTTGTCCATTGAACTATAAATTGCCTGTATGCATATATGAATAGCATATGTAAGTAAAGACGATTGGCTTTTGAATTTGAAACTTTGAAGAAAAAAACTAGATGACAATTATATTTAAGGCATCTGCTAATATTTATCTTTCAGAGATGATGTGGGTGAAAATGGTTTTAATAAAACTCGCTTAACATGTTTTAATATTTACTTTCTTTGGTAAAAAAACTATTTTAATCTTATGACATGTGACCCGTAACAAACTTTCAAAAGCGAAACGAATTTTTGTAAAAAAAATTAAAATTGTTTTACAGAAAACAATAGATTAAAATTTAAAAAATCGACCAAATATTTGGTGACGTCCTACTTTTATACAAACTTAAATCTCAGAACAAAACTTAATTTCTTCCATTTGCTTCATAATATATATAGCATTAAAATATTCCATTTGTTTGAAGACAAATAAGAAAAGAAAGGAATAAAAAACGTTGAATATTTTATATTAAGGACTGCTGAATTAAAATAAGACTAGCAAGAATGTAGGAACTTTTATATTAAAGGCTTGAATATATTATTGTGAACGTGCTTCAAATATATTGAAGTGGAATTCCTGATTTAAAATATAAATTGCTTTAATTTATACTTCTTATACTTTTATAACTGGCTTTGAAAATATATCTCTGGATGACAGTTATCTGAATAAGATTTTGGTGTTCCAAGCTTCACATTGCTGAATTATTAATTTGTCGATTTGCTTGAGCTTAAGATTCAAGAGTATTATTTGAGGTCGAGTCTTGATACAAGGTGGTATGGTATGCTGCAACTTAGTCTGTCCCCTATAATTTACTTTATATACTTGAACCATATTTTTTATTGATTCTACAAACAAGCCAAACAGATAAGAACAAATGTTACAATGCCTAAGATTGCTTGTATCTATTTTTGCTCTGGAAGATGTTGGTTTATTCGTTTTTTAATAAATTATTCTTTCAATAAATAAAAATAACAATAGGCAAATAAGTAATAAGACGTGTCATCGCTATGTTTATAAAAATACGCATTAAATTGAAGGATTTGCTCGACAATGACTGGTGATAACTGGTGATATGAGCTAACCGTTGCCAATCGGAAGATCCATTTCCTATAAAGACCTCTCCTTGCCAGGTGTGACGCAAAAGCTATTTACTTATTTTGATCCTTCACGATACAATGTCAAACAACAAATATTAGTATGTCTATCTGTCAATGTTTTAAATGTTATTACCTCCGCCGAAGGAGGTATTGTTTTCACTGGCGTTGGTTTGTTGGTTGGTTTGTTTGTCAGCAGGATAACTCAAAAAGCACGCAACAGATTCGGATGAAACTTTGTTGAGTTGTTGGAAATGCCAAAAGGAACAAGTGATTAAATTTTGGCATCTCTGAGTGCATAATTAAGATGCAAAATGAGCCAAATATAATAAATATTTCAATAGATGTCGCTGTGCTGTGAAATCGGGTGCCGGGAGCGTCTTCCTCTCGGAATTTCCGTCGAGGGGAACCCTCCCCCGTCCCTCTACGCAACCCCAGTCGTGAAAAATCCGCCTCGGAAGGCTCATAAGGACCCCGTGACGGCGGAGGTTTGCAATTTCTGAGTGTACATATGCCTCTAGTTTTAGATGTGGGTGAAAGCTGTTGCTATATTTTTTCTTTACTTATTCTCTTTAGATGCAATGCAACTAATATTTTATATGTACACTTTCTTCTATACTATCATAGAGACATATATCAAATATCATAGCTCAACATGACCACATTCCCCCCTTCATCCTCTTATTATATATGTATGTATGGATAAAAATGTTCTTTCTACATATTATATTATAAATAGGGAGAAGATCAAAAGACTATTATATGTCTAAAGAGATGCAGGACCTTATAGGTATCTAGGAAAAACCTTTATATCATTGTCCTTATGCAAATTATACTCTGTGGATTGGTTTTCAGTTAATGTTGTATACTTTTTTTGTTGTTATTCTTAAATTTTCAATCCTATTGAAATATATTTTCAACATTATTAAACACTTATAAATCATATAAAAATATATATCTGTATCAAACCAAAACAAAATATATATTAACTTATGTATTGGCATTAAAAATGAAGTTTTATTAGAAACATTATTGAAATGCAGTTATTTAATTCGTATGAATACATATTTCTTTTTCTCCAAACATTTAAAAAAACGTAATATTTTTTTATGTGACGTTATACAATTAAATGTAAAATCCATTATATATGTTTCAACTAAGACTTTTTCAATAATTGGGAACAAAAGGGATATTGTTTTATTGTGTTTAAAGTTTATTAAAGGACGAATATAATTTTTGATACTCAAAAAAATAAAAAATAATATAATGCAAATAATATTTTATATGGAAAACTTAAATCCTTTTTTTGGATTTGAATAATTTTTAGATAAGGATTTGTATATGGGTATATAGATGTGTGAGAGTTATGGATGTTGATTGAATGATGCCAATTGTATTTTTTTAATCCTTGCTGTAACATTATTATATCTCTACCAAATATAACATATATTTTATTTTTGCCTATTTGGTTTCAAAAAATTGTTTGTCTATATTTATGTTGTTCAATGTTTTCACGCTTTTTGACTGAATTGTCGTAAAAACATTTTGTGTGTCTATTAATATTTTATAATATACGATTTATTTTAAAGGACTTGGATGGAAGATGATGTATAAGAAAATAAATATAGTTAAAACAAATCAATAGTACAAAAACAATTCTCTGACAAGCATATCGAAAAACGGCAATGCAAAAGGGTGGCCACTCTCTGTATTTTCACACGACCTTAGTCTTGATCAAGTGTATTTTCGTTTATTCCCTACGGAACCAAGTATTTTTAAAGGGGAATGCCATAACTGGAGGTTAATCCCGCCATAAAATAAAAATTGGTTTTTAATGCAGCGTTCTGCTACTTATCATGACAAGCACAAACTGCAGAGAATGATTTAAATCAGACGCTCACACATAAACACATCCTACCTGGTATCAAAACCTTCGCGAAGAAACTTTTAACTGTAAGAAGTCTATACTTTATGAATGGATAGCTTTTTTTTTTGGTTATATATTTTACTCATATTATAAATAAATGAAATCTTAGGGTCTTTGTAAAATATGTAATTATATAATATTTCTTGAAATGTAATATCTTTTTAATCATTTAAAAAACAAAAGATACTAACGAAGGAAGTTTATACCTAGCTATTAAATTTATTTATTTAATAGTTTCTCTAGAAGGATGATTCATTTTTAATTAATGGCATTGAAGGATGAACAAACAAAAAAAAACAATAAAATACTTAACATTCCAAAAATGCATGCTATTGGCAGCCCCACACAAAGCAGATATTTTCTCATATTTTTATCGGTTTCAACATCAAAGTGTTGTTAAATCATACAAAGGATACCTTCATGATATTGCTTTTCGCATGCAAGTATTAGAACATAAAAGGAACCTGAGCCAACAAATATGATAAAAATAACTTGAAGAAGCTACAAGTTGTTTA
Organism: Caligus rogercresseyi; assembly: GCA_013387185.1. Classification (NCBI taxonomy): domain Eukaryota; kingdom Metazoa; phylum Arthropoda; class Copepoda; order Siphonostomatoida; family Caligidae; genus Caligus; species Caligus rogercresseyi. The sequence continues at coordinate 1,077,968 of CP045906.1, forward strand.
CCCATTTAGATAAATAATGTATTAGTGAGCAATTAAGTGCAGATTCCTTAATAGCAGTGCCTTAGAGTAGCAGAGTCTGGACGAGATCTGATGAGTCATACAAAAGCTGACAAATCTCATAACAAACAAATTTCATATCATAAATAAATAGGTGTTTGGATTGAATAGCAAATTTAATGTTATTCTTATAAATCAAGGGGATATATTTTAATGTAAAAAGATGGCTATTGAGTTGAATTTGCTATGAATTGCATTATTTTTATGATTTTGTCACTATTTGAGCAAAAATAGGATTTATATGTTGAATAACAATATTATTGCATTTCTAATTTTATTCATAATGTAGGCAGCCCTTCATCAATCACGAAACCTTTTTGTTTTTATGTTTTATATCTCTAGGATCAGTCATCAAAATAGGTTTTCTTAAAACTTTACCTAGAATAAGAGCAACAAATGATCTTTCCGGAGTAAAACAACAACCTTGGAAGCATCCCACATACTGCCATCGGACAAACTTATGTCTAAAGGCAATCCTATTGTGCATCGCACATTCAAGAGTAGAATGAGGCTACTGCCAATATTCTCATTTTACTCTTGAAACTATTGGACTCCAGAACGATCATTGTTGCTCTTATTCTGGGTAAAGTATTACGAAACCTATTTTGATGAATGATCTTAGAGATATAAAATAAAAAAAAGGTTTGGTGATTGATGAAAGGCTTCCCACAGTTTCTTTAGACCTCAAGCTCAAGTTAAAATTTTCGAAAAACTCATTTTTTAAAAGATCCAGAAATTATATTTTTTTCAAGTAAAAAATGTCTTGACTTTTCAAGAGACGACTTGCAGAAAAACCACATTCTTTCATCCGGCGTCCTGCCAAATATACTACCCAACGGAAGTGTATTGGTAACTATTCTGTATTTGAGCCAGTAGAGTTCAAAGGTAAGATTATTTGCTCTGAGACAATTTAAAATCTTGGGAACTGAAGCCATTATACCATACTCTTCCTTCTTCCTTTTTATTTGGTTAAAATAATTGTCTTTGTTGGACTTATCAATTAGAGATGCCCTCAATTCTGCATTCCTCAAATGACTTTAAAAATTGTAAAAGCTATCCCTTGGCCCTATAATTATCTTTTTAAAACGTATTTTAGTTAAAATTCTTTCTCTCTCTAAAATTTCATTTAATGTGAAGTTGTTTTCTTTTTAAAAATCTCTCCCAAAAACTCAATATTTTTCTTTATTGATGTGCAAGACATAAAGCATAAGCGTTTGTTCTCCTTAACTGGTTCTTGCCACCCCATTCTTTCCAATGCTTTGTATGATAATTCCTTATTCACCTCAAAATTTTCCTCCCAGAATGGACTTATTTTGGTAGATTCTTCTAAAATATTACTGGGACCATTTCCTTTAACCTCCACTAATTCATTGCTGATATCGACGTTCATTTTATTTTTTAAATATCGTTCCAAACTGTTGAATCTTCAAGGATTCGCTTAAACCACGTAAAAACTATTGTCTTCCAGAAATCCTCTAAAATTATTAGCCCAAGACCGCCCATTTTGCAGGGTGTAGTTATTCTTTTCCAAGTAATTGTTCTATTATTACTATCTGGCATGATAAATTTCTTACATATTTCTTGGACGTCCCTACATATGGAGCTTGACAAAGACGTTTGTTTCAAAATGTGGGTGGTTTGGGGGAGAATAATAGAATTCCATACCTTTATTCTTGCTGGAATATTATTTTTTAACAAAAATGAAAAGAAACCTGTCGATTTCTCAATTTTATTTAAAATTAATCTACAATTTTCCTCTGTGTGACTCATGTCTAAGGATATTAAAGAACCAATAACTTTTATCAAATGATATGTTTTTAAACCATTCAAATCAAACGGTATTTTAAATTGGCTAAAATATTGGATTTATTAAAATTTATATAAAGGCCGGAGCTTTTCCCATTACTTTTTAGTATGTTTAAAACCTCATTAAAAGATGTTTCAATAACTTTTTTATTTCCAGACAAGAGAATACTCATATCATCTGCAAAGGCTTCAACTTTTTTCTCCTTTTCTCCTATCTTTATACCCCTAATATTTTCGTTTGCCTGAATGCTCTCTATAAGGGGGTGGATTGCAAAGGCGAATAAAATTGGAGATACGGGATCACCTTGGCGGCATCCTCTATCTATTAGAAAAGTGTTGTTTTTTCTCCCATAATAATTTTGAACACTACAAAGACTCACTGCTATCCTCCGGATTATGTTTTCCCCTAAGCCGTGTGACTTAAGGCATTTCACAATCCACTCATGCGATATGGTGTCAAAAGCTTTTTGAAAATCTATTGCAACGATTGCAAAACAACTTTGTTGCTTTTTAACCTCTGCAATTGAATCATTTATACCCCTACCAACATCTTCCATAACTCTTCCGGGTACAAAGCCTTTCTGAGAAACGTGAAGAAGTTTAGGGGCAACTTTTTTTACCTCTCAGCCAAAATTCCACTATGGATTTTAAAAGCACTATTTAACATTGTTAAAGGCCGATAATTTTCTACTTTTCTGGGGTCCCTGTCTGCTTTTGGGATAATTATGAGCTTGCCTACTGAAATATGATGTTCAAAATAGCCTTTGAGCTCTGCCTCTTTAAACACCTTTTGTAGTAATGGTGACAATAGAGCACAGTATTTCTTGTAGAATTCTATCGGGAATCCGTCTGGGCCCGGTGATTTATTTGATTTTTTATAATTCAAGATATATTCTTGTATTTCTCCGTACTGGATATCTTTTTCTAAAAGATCCTTGTCACATTTTTTGATTTTTGTAATATTTTTAATATTTTCATCTTGAATTTTATTTACAAAATCAGCAGAATTAAAAAGGCATTTCATACAACGCCTAGAAGACTTTGGATTGCAGTCATTGCAGGTAAAAATATCTCTAAAGTGCTTGGTTATAGCTTTACAGATTTTTGTTGGTTCAGAGATGATCTCATTGTCTTTGTTTACTATAACTTTTAAATCTCTTTTAGACCTAGAATTTTCTTCTATTTTCTTAATTCTTTTATATAGTACTTGTTCCTTTGAAATCGATTTGCAGCCTGACCTGATTAGGTGTCCCTGAGAGAGAGTATGGATATTTTTTTCTGATTCTTCGTCTGAAGACACGGGTTTATTTCCATTTCCACTTCCTCTACCAGTTTTGTATGTTTTATTTTCCTCTCGTCAGCTAATCGAACTCCAAGTTTTATATATTCTTTTTTTGAACTAGTTAAAATTGATTTTAACGCAAATGAAGGAGACCATATTTGTTTGTTTGATAATCTGGACAAAACATCTACGATAAGGTTATATATTTTATCGTGTGTAGCTGCATCTTCCAGTAAGCACGTATTTAGATGCCACTGTTGTCTAAAATAATTCCTTTGGTGAGATAAGGAGAGAGTAATAGCTTTATGGTCAGACATAAAAGGAAGTAATGCTTGATAATCATAAGCGTATGGTAAAAGTTCATCAGTCATAAAAAAGTAGTCAAGTCTAGAGCTCTTCACAAACTCATTCCCCTTCTTTACATGAAAGGTATGTTCAGGGCATGAATCAAATTTTAAAGCAGCATCTTTTAATTTGTTTTGCTTCATTAGTCTTGATAATTCCTTCTTTGCTTGTGCATTATTTATACTTTTGTAGTTTAATGTGTCTCTTTTTTGGTTTATTGCTATATTGAAATCCCCCATAAATATGTAAGATTCTTGTTTGGCTTCCCCATCGGATAAAAAAAGGAGTTAAAAGATTTATAAAATTTAGGGTCATCTCTATTTGGTCCGTAAACGACACTATTTTAATAATTTTACCTCCCCAGTCAAATGATATTGCAGAATAGTTACCCCCCACGTCACCCATTAGGTGTTTTGGGTTTAACTTACATTTTACCAAAATTAAAATTCCTCTCGACGGATGATTGGAAAGTTTATTAACAGCCGGGACATAAAATATCTCGTATCCGTTATAATGGTGTTCTTTGTTATCTATCTCCCTCAAGCGTGTGTCACACAAGGATAAAATATCTGGATTAAAAGATAAAAAATGGTTAAAAACTTTTTTCCTTTTTTCCGGGTCACTAATAGAGTTTACGTTTGCAGATATTAATTTAAGATTAGGGGTTGTCATGTTTGACTAAAGAAGGGGACAAGGAGTTTTAATTTCAATGTAACTTACATAGGTAATTATAGCGGCTTGAAGGAGTCGAAATAGTGGCAAAATTTCCAATCCAACGTTCGTAGGAAAAACCGTAGGTGGACTCGGGGAGAATCTTGTCTATTATCCTCATCGTTTGACACAGTAATAAACCTCACAATTTGAACGTTGTAATCAGACTGTATTGTCCGCTTCTTCCCGTGTCCTTTTATCTTACTTATTTTTCTCTGGAGAGGATAATGGCCTCTTCGAAGTATTCTTCTCCTCCCCCGGTATGTATGATTTCGGTTCCTTATTTTCAGGTCGTTTTCTTAAGACCATTTTCCAGTCTTCTCTTTTCAAATATTCAAAAATATTTTGCAATCTGTCTCAGTAACTTTAGTACAAGATTAGAAAATATACATTATTTTAAAAACCCTGACGACCATTCATATTTCTGCTTGTAAAAGTATTGACATTAACACAATAAATATTGCATCTTTCGAATATTTTTCTGTCTCATGCTTAAAAATGTATAACATTGAATGTGATCTCGTCATTTATGCCGAGAGCATATTATAAACTATTATAAAGGAAGCATCCATATGGAGCATAGAGCTTACACGGAAAATATACGTATATTTAACTTGGAAAATAACTTTTTTATTTTACTATTAGCATAAAGTTTTATATTTATGTCTACATTTATTATAAGAACAATAGCATAACTTACATTCACAAAAATTAAATTGCTTTACTTTAAAAAGTTCCACTTTTTAAAAGAAAATATAGAAATAAAATTAGAAAGGCTAAATTGTGACACATTAAAATGGCAATTTTAATCCACATTGACGCCATTTCTATTACAAGAATATGGACAAACAATTTTTATAGATTTATTTATATCAAGTTTTATAAAGTAATATAAAATACCAACGTTCCCCGCCTTTTTCAAACTATATCATAACTAAAATATATATTTCTTCTAATAATGTTAAAACTATTGTCATTTTTATGTTTGCAATATTTTTTAATCAATGAATGACTAATTTTTTAAACTACTGACTAATAAATAAGAATTAAAACAATTGTTAAGTTTTTATAAAATAACAAAAAAATTGTGATATTTTTAAATATTGTCTATAATTTCATATCAGAGGCTGCATGATTTTTAATGCCTTCTTATCCAAAAAGATCATTATTATCAAATTGATCAAAAATATCACTTTTGTACCTAAGATTAAAGTATATGTAGCAACATATTAACATTTTATTATCCAATATATATATTTTTTTCTTATATGTACTTATTTGTATAAATAACACATTTTCACATTGTTCATCAGTTTTGATTAACAATATTTTTGGGGGGATTTGAGTTACTTCAATCAACTTCTTGTTGATGTTCTTTCAGGGTATATTTTTGTATATATATATATATATATATATATTGATCATATAATGATTGCTCAAAGTTACATTTGTTGGTTACATAAAGATGTACATTATACAACAAAGGTCTGAAAAATGTATCAAATTTTTAAAATTATATTCTATGGAAGCAAGGGCACTTTTTGATCGAGTGTTTGTCTGTATTTCGGATTTTAGGGCACTTGGTGATTATTGTTTACGAAGATTTTAATGTAGTATTGCAACCGAAATAATTTGTATTCTTTTATGTGGGTCCCTATCAAAACAAAATTAATTTTATAACAGCAGAAATACAGTTTTACATATACAAATTTCGATCTGCTAAAGCTGCACCCCCCCCCCCCCCCTCCAGATGATTTTGCGATTATTATTGAAAACTTTATTATACATGTGATTCCTTTGTAAGTGTATAGATTAATTTGTTATAGATGAAACTAGAGGCATATATACACTCAGAGAGTGCAAACCTCTGCCGTAACGGGGCCCTTATGAGCCTTCCGAGGCGGATTTTTCACGACTGGGGCGGCGAAAAGACGGGGGAGGTTCCCCTCGACGGAAATTCCGAGAGGAAGACGCTCCCGGCACCCGATTTCACTACACAGCGACATCTATTGGCAGAGTAGGCTAACTTGAAATATTTATTAGTATTTAGCTCATTTTGCATCTTAATTCTGCATTCAGAGATGCCAAAATTTATCACTTGTTTCTTTTGGTATTTCTAACAACTCCACAAAGTTTCATTCGAATCCGTTTCGTACTTTTTGAGTTATCTTGCTGACAAACAAACCAACAAACCAACGCCAGTGAAAACAATACCTCCTTCGGCGGAGGTAATTAAATGTTTGCATGAAATATAGTTGGTACAAAAAGCATTGTGCTGTCATTCGTTGCTACAACAATTTAATGCCATGTTCAAGTCACCAACAATTTTAAAGGCTGTATACAGTTGATTTTGTGACTACTATAATCCTCTATAAAGAAAAAATATGTTAATTTTCGTTTATCTAACGACATATTTTTCCTTTAATGAATCTATGTACATAATCGTTATGACCATGCAATGTTTTTGACAATTTCTTAAATAAATTTTCATTTTGTAGCCTGACTTTTATATATTTGGTCATAGCTTTCATATTCTTGATTCGTTAGTTCATTATCCTTCTTAATTAAAAATAATTAATAACCACAATGGGTCCAGATATTACCTATCACCTCGAAAAAACCCTAGTCATTCTGAAAAAATACCAATGAAGATGTATGTTTAATGGGTGGCATATTCTACAGACTATTTTTTTCTTTTATATTGAAAGCAAATCGAAAAATATGGAAGCCATAATCTCTATATCCTGACACATTGTTTTGGGTGATATAGAAGACAATTAATTAAAACATCATACTTTAATAATATATATATCTGTGTTTTTATGAGAAATATTTTATATACACTTTGGATATTTTTAAGCACCCAGTAGTTTTGAAACGTTTATTTGATGAAATGGTTGATCTTTTCAATGAATAGTTTCAATTTAATATAAGACATTAATAACGCTTTAGATACAGCATGCCCTCTAAGGAAACGATCAAATCAAAAGCAGTACCTTGGTGGACGAAAAAGCTTGCTGCTCTCAGATATAAACTCAGAAAACTGGAGTCTAAACGCAACCTTAGCTCACATAGGGAAAAGTATTGGGCTGTAAAAAATGAATACCGTGCTGCCTTAAGGAAAGAGCAAATAAATTCTTGGAGAAATTTTTGTTGTAGAGCTGAAGGTCCGAAAGATATAGCCAGACTAATCAAGATCCAGAGACCAATAGCAGACTCAATCGGCCTTCTAAAACATGGCCAGAGCTATGCAAAATCTCCTGCTGAATCTCTGGAAGTACTTATGAAAGCCCACTTTCCAGATTTCAAGATCAACGATCCAACAGTAATCCCAGCAAACATTAATGACTACGATATTGATTTTGTGAATCTCATCAGAGTGAAGGAGTCCTTTAAAACCTTCGGGGCCTACAAGAGTGCTGGACCTGATGGAATTAAACCAGCTGTTCTGCAACAACTTGGTGAGAACATTCTGAGGTACATCACAAAACTCTATGGGGTGATTCTCAGTAGTAGCTATACCCCAAACTGCTGGAAACAGATGAAGGTCACATTTTTACCAAAACCTGGGAAAGGAGACTACAACTCTGCGAAATCATTTAGGCCTATAACCCTATCTAATTTCTTTCTGAAAGGCCTTGAGAGACTTGTTCAGTGGAAAATAGAAGAAAACCTCCCAACACTTCACGCACAGCACGCATACTCTAGGGGTCTATCTTCTGAGACGGCTCTTTCACAAGTAGCTGACTTTATAGAGAAATCTATTTTTCGACAGCAATGCACCCTTGCAGTCAGTTTTGACTGCACGGGTGCATTTGATTATGTTCAATATGACTCGGCAAACAACGCGATGTCGAGACTTGGTATTCCAAAGAGTATAATATCATGGTATACAAACCTCCTCAAATCTCGGAGTATAAAAGCAGACCTCAAAGGTGAAGAACTCTGCATTAACCCAACGCGTGGGAGTCCACAAGGAGGTGTACTTTCACCCTTAGTTTGGAACACAATTATGGATACACTCTTGGAAAAATTTAAAAGAAGTGCCGTTAATGCGGTAGGATATGCAGATGACGTCCTCCTCTTAATTAGTGGAAAAGATCCCCACACTCTTACGGATATTATGCAACAAGCAATAAATATGGTCCTAGAATGGGGGAATGCGAATGGTCTGACCTTCAATCCGACTAAATCTACAGCAATCGTCTTTGCAAAGGCTTACAAACTTAGATCAAATTACTTTCCGCGTATGAGTATGGGTGACAGAGAAATAAAATATTCACCAAAGCTGAAATACCTGGGTGTTGTTTTTGACCAGGGACTTACCTGGACCGATCATCTTATAGAAAAAGCGTCCAAAAGCGCTCGTGTATGGAACATGGCGAAAGCAATCGTGGGACAGAAATGGGGGTTGACTTCGGATAAGATTCTTTGGCTCTACGAGGCGATGATCAGGCCAATTATGTCCTATGGATGTTTAATATGGGGGCATTCCGTAGTGAAAAAGAAAACTGCCGTGAAGATCTTGAACTCGATACAACGAAAAGCACTATCAGCGATGACCCACACATTTAGATCAACGCCAACTGCTGGAATGGAATCTGTGCTCGGTATAATTCCCCTTGATTTATACTTGCAGGGACAGGCAACAAGGTCTAGGTGGAGGACAAAGCACTTGCTAATAGACACTTGGGATGGGATGGGCAACCTTCCAAATCGTAGAGGTCACCGCTTTTCCTCTGATAAAATCCTTAGTGCAGCCAAAATAAATCAGCATAGTGATTACATTAAGGGCAACCTGATTTGGATGAGTAACCTTCCAATCGATAGTCCAGATTTGGTGGTATATACTGATGGATCTAAAGATGAGGCGGGAAATACTGGTGCTGGATGGTCAATTACAAAGTGTGATGTGTCTGTTCAGCACTCAATGGTATCTCTAAACAGCGAATCATCAGTATTTCAAGCTGAAGTCTTTGCAATCAAACAAGCAGTGGAAGATCTTCATAAACTCAATAAACAGTGGGAGACTGTCACCATTAAATCAGACTCACAATCTGCAATAGCTGCCATTCTTAACCCTCTTACTACGAGTTATGAAGTGAAAAAATGCAAGGAAACTATCAAGAGTCTAAAACAGGAGAAGAACTTATACATAGAGTGGTGCAGAGGGCACGACGATATTACGGGGAATGAATTTGCGGACTACTTGGCAAAAAGTGGAACAAAATGTCATGATCGTAGATGTGTCGGCGTGCCTCCCAGCTACATTAAGAGAGTGATTGGCCAATTAATTTATAAGAAATGGTGCAGTCGATACAATGATTGCCATCATTTAAAGCACACACACTTAATGTTAAAAAAGCCAAGACCTAAACCTCTCAAACTTCATCGGGAGAACATGAAGCTGCTAGTCCAAGCATACACTGGCCATGGACCGTTTCTAGCCCATCTCAGTAAATGGAAAGACGTCAGCAATGTCTGTAATGTCTGCATGGAAGAACCTCAAACTGCAGACCATCTCATCCACAGATGTCCAGCACTCTCATATGAAAGACTTGAAGCTGAGCATTCAGAAGAAGTAGACGACCGCATCCTCGTATTGATGAAGTGCAGAAGAGTGAAAAATATTTTTGTAAATAATTTAGACATTAAGTAAGGAGTTTCGTTTGTTTTATTTTTAATATTATTATTTATTTTTTTACTCTAGCAACATAGATACCCCACCGTGTGGTTATGTTCTTTACCTAAGTTGTGTGCTGTTTGTATATGTCTTTGTGTAAAAGAGTAATAAATATTTCTTAACTCAAAAAAATATAAGACAATTTTTTAATGGTTAAGATGTTTATTTATTAGCTAAAATCCATACAGTGTAAAAATATAAAAATACACTAAAAGTAGGATATAAACAAAACACAATCTTAAGACAGTTACCCAAGACATTTTTTTGTATAAAATATTTATTTTGGGTCCTAAAACAAATTTGGACTTTTGTCATACAATTATTTTGTTTTATGGTGCAATATAAATCGAATTGACTTTTTTCCTAAACGAAAAAACTCATTTTTTCAGCTTGTATGACTTCCTATGTTAAAAATAATCTTTTACGTAATATTTTTATCAATAGAAAGTTAAATTAAAGTTCTCAATTATTCGAATACGTTTTATCTATATATTTTTTTAGCATTAATATAGACACTTTATTAAAGTTTACAGCTCAAGTCACAGATTTTTGAATCTTTTTACGTACCTTCAAGACAAATATAAAAATAATAATTTTATCATCAAAATTTGAATTTCCTTCGTTCGAGTTTGGAAACACTATTCAGTTGTTATAAAGGTATGTATTCGGTGCTAATATTAAAGTCAAATTCTTAGTTTTTCATATCTTAAATATAGTTCTTACCCATATTTTTTAGTACAAAGTGATGAATGTAGTAAGAATAATATTTCTAACTTATTAAACACTAACTTTATATCAAATATTATAATTCTAAAAATAATATAATTTTATAAGTAAAATTAATCCAAATGATTCGTAAAGTTGAGTTATGACATAAAAAACTAAATATATTCAAAAACTGAATACTAATTTACAAAAATAAAATCTTTGATTAAAAAATTAAGTTGTAATGGATCATTACCACATTTAAAAGTGGCAGCATTGGATTTGAAATGTAACAAGCGATAAAAAACTAAATTATACTGATATATTTGGCATTTAAATACTTTTTGCTAAGTAAAGTATTCTTTTTTTTTTTTTTTACCAAGGTAAAACTTTATTCACATTAGATTATATCTTATAATATTCATAAAAATACATTAAAACGTCGTGTTATTAACAATATGATCAACCAGAGAAGTAATATTTTTAGGTAAAGGAACTCGAGTAGATCTCATTTTATACATAAAATATTGGGTTTTAGTGGTAATAAAATTAATTTCTTCTTGGTACGGTCCATTATAAAAGTAAATAAAATCCTTACTCCGTAATTGTATATTAAAAAAATCATCAAATAACAATTTTAGATATTCTAAAATTTCTACCACATATATGCACTCTAATAAAAAATGTTTTGATGTCTCCAGCGAATCCCCGCAAAAAAAGCATAATCTTTCCTCCGCTGTAGTCCCATATATACTACCAAATGTCAATGTGTTGGTAAGTACTCTGTATTTAAACCAATAGAGAGAGTGATTGAACATTTTTGATTTTAAACCATGCATTAATATATTTACTGGTGTTCTCAGCCCGTAATCTTCTTTCCTCCTCTCAATTTGATTTAAAAAATGACTTTTTGAATTTTTATCCACTAAAAAATGTCGGAGTTCCTTATTACTAATTAGTTTTATAAAATTGTAAAAACTATTTCTTGGACCGAACTCTCTTTTCTTAAAATTAACCCATTTTAAAACATTCATCCTCTCCAGTCTTTCATTTGCTGTAAAATTACCTATTTCATTAAAAATATCCCCAAGGCAAACTATTTTTTTCCCAATAGAAATTTTAAAAAAAGATAACCTCCCATTTCCAACAACTGGTTCCTGCCATTTCATTTTTTGTAATAATAAAACTGCCACCTCTTTATTGATCGCATTATTCTGATACCAAAAAGGACTAATATTTGCGGCTAAATCTAGCACAGAGTGTGGTCCATTACCCTCTTCTCCCTCCAAGGGGCGTCCTACCTTTTTCAAATATAGTCCCCTTAATGCTTCCGTCCAAACTGAACCACTCTCCAAAAGTCTTTTCAACCATTTGAAGAGTATTACTTTCCAGAAGCTTTCAAGCTCCAACAGACCCAAACCACCGAATTTTTTGGAGTTTTGACACGTCTCCATGATATTATTTTAGGGCGACCTTCCGGAAATAAAAACTTTTCGCACAAATCATTGATTTTTTTACATAAAATTTGAGAAAAAGGTGTTAGTCTTAAAATATGAATAGTTTTGGGTAAAATAAATGTATTCCATATAAAAATTCTTGTCACAGTATTCTTCTTAAGAAATTTTGCGTATCTATTTGTTGTTTTTTGGACTTTATCCTCTATGACTTTGGCGTTTTCTATAATATCCTCATCGTTCAATGATATAAAGGTACCCAACACTTTCATCATAGAAGTCACTTTCAAGCCCCCCAGATCCAATGCAAACTCAAAATTTGTCATTACGGTACTTTTCTTAAGATTAATCTCTAACCCAGAATTATCCCTATATTGTTTTAAAATATCTAATGTTTTCCTAATCGAACGGTGAATATCATCGATGCTCCCAGAAAAAATAATATTCACATCATCTGCAAAGGCTAAAACTTTAGACATGCTTTTGCCTACTTTAATACCATTTATATCCCTACACGCAATGATTTCCTCAATAATAGAATTCAATGCCAGAACAAACAAAGTGGGGGACAAAGGGTCTCCTTGACGGCAACCTCTGTTGACCTTAATTCTATTATCTTTTTTATCGTAAAACGTATATAAGTTGCATAGACCAACTCCCACCATTTTGATAAAATTATCCCCTACACCATGATCCTTTAAACTTTTTAAAATCCATTTGTGCGATACACTGTCGAACGCTTTCTTAAAATCAACACTCATTACTGCTGCCCTAGATTGTGTTCCCTCAATATGGGCTAAAGCATCTTTGATGCTTCTTCCCACATCTTCCATTACCCTACCGGGCACAAAACCTTTTTGAGCCGGGTTTATTATTTCATTTAAAAAACCTCTCAATCTCCCCGCTAGGATACCTCTATGAATTTTAAAAACTGTGTTAAGCATGGTTAGGGGTCTTAGATTTTCCACAAATCTGGTATCTTTTCCTACTTTGGGAATTAAAATGAGTTTGCCCATCGAAATATGTTCCTCAAAGGAACCATTTATATGAGCCTCCTTGTAAACTTGTTCTAAAAGCGGGGATAAAAGTCTATTAAACATAGTGTAAAATTCCATAGGGAAGCCATCGGATCCTGGTGACTTGTTTTTCTTATTATATGATTTAATATAACTCTCAATTTCTTTACTATCAATGTCACTTTCTAGTGATCTACTTTGGCACTCACTTAAATGAGATACTAAAGTCTTAGATCCACCTACATCGCGACATATGAAACGTGTAGAGCTAAAGGTGCACTTAAGGCATATATCTTGATTTTGGCAGTCTCTGCATGCATACAAATTTTCATAAAAGTCCATGACAATTTTATCAGTGTTATTATCCAATATGCCTAATTTATTATATAATGCCCCCACTTCTTTATTACTTCCATTTAAAATTTCAGTTTGTTTAATTTTTTCAATAAGTACATGTTCCTCTGAAATTGATTGTAATTTGGTCCTAATGAGGTGACCTCTAGAAAGAGTATGAGTTATTTCAATTAATTCCTCATCCTCCGCTAAATTTATTATACCCAATTCTTTTTTCATGCATAAATCTGTATATCTACGTTTTCTTTCCTCACTCAATCTCACACCCAATTTAATGTATTCTCTTTTGCAACAATCTAGAATCAATTTTAAACCATGAGAAGATGATTTTATTATTCCATTTTTCAATTTATATAATACATCTTCAATTATTTTTTCAATCTTAGCTTTGGTGGTTTTATCATTTAATAAATCTGTATTTAATTTCCAATGTTTCTTAGAATATCTTTTTGGAAATGTTAAAGTCATCAGTATTGGATTGTGGTCAGACATCCGACTGGGAATTGTGCGGTAATCAGATATGAGAGGGAAGAGGTTCTCAGATACAAAAAAATAATCTAAACGAGAACTTTTTGTCACCGTATTACTTACTTTCACGGAAAAAGTATGAACTGGAGTTTTACTAAATTTGATGGCTACGTCTGAGAATGTGTTCCTATTCAAAATATGTTTTAAAACTTTTTTTGCTTTACAATTATTTACATTTTTGTAATTAAAAGTATCTCTAGATTGCTCCAGAGCTACATTGAAATCCCCTAATAATATAAAATCTTCGTTTTTACTAATACTGTTATTAAAAAAAATTCTTCTAAAAAGCTAAAAAAGGATGGATCATCCTTGTTCGGTCCATATTATTATTATTATTCATATTATTAAGTATTCTTTTTAATCCCAAAAAAGATCCCAAGATTTAATCTTTATATTTAAAGATTAACAAATGTTAGGTGTTTAAAAAAAGTTGATAAAAACTCTTAAAATATATTAAAAATAACCTAAGAAACATGAAAAGGGTCGGTGTTTGTTGGGAAACTTTAGGTTGCTTACCTTGCATCCTCAGCTCTTGTGAATAATACCACTGCCCGAGCATTTGGCTTTTTGAGAAGGTTCTGCACCACTTCGATGAATGTTCGATCGTCCGAGGAAGAAGGCACCTTTTCTGCAAGAGCTATGCAAATATTACGCTTTGAGGCTCTCTTCTGAAAACGTCGATGCCAGATTCACCTAAAATAAAAGATCACCTTTATCATTATATGTATTTACTGTTATAGAGAACCTATTCTAACACATCGGTTAAATCGGTTTGGGGTGCGATAGCCGTGCGTGTTAAGGCGTGTTCAACTCTCAATGTTGGGGGCGCAGGTTCGAATCCCGAGAGGGGATGGTCATTTTTGGTCTACCTCATTGATAATACCCTAGGTTCGAGTGTCTAATTTTAATGCTATAATGCTTATTTATATCCTATCGGATGCAATTCTATCGAACCATATAGGCAAAAAAAAAAATAATAATAAAAAAATAATATATATATATATATATATATATATATATATATATATACTAGCGAATATTACCCGGCGCTGCCCGGGATTTTCCAACTTGACAATAGTCTGGATGAAAAAAAAATCACACTAATAATTTTAGTGATGTCATCGCGTGTGACTTTTCATTTTAAAATCAGTTTCTTAAAAAGTTATCATTGGGTTTTCATTGCCATTTTTCCGTTTTATATTCCTTAAGGCTGGTTATTTAAACATCGTAAAAAGAAGATGAATAATTTTAGTGATGTCATCGCATGTGACTTTTCATATTAAAATAAGTTCCTTCAACAGTGGTCATTGGGTCTTCCTTACCATTTTTCCGTTTTGTATTCCTTAAGGCTGGGAATTTAAACATCGTAAAATGAAGAAATCACACGATTAATTTCACTGATGTCATCGCTTTTCTTTTCATATTCAAATCAGTTCCTTCTACAGGTGTCATTGGGTCAGGGCTTCATTTTGTATTTTATAATTTAAAACCACTTATGCAGTAAAAAGTCTCCCTAGAGGTTACATTAGATTCATAAGTTAATAAGCACCCCCTAGGGAGCAAAAAAGAACCAACTCCTATGCTATATATGTAGCATATGTACTTATGAAATAATGCTTACAAATAAAACTTTTTTGTTTTTCATCCAATTTTAAAAATTTCTTCACATTTGCATTATACTTCCCAATTGGGAACAACTATATTAACAAAAATAAAAAATGCCAAAAATCATGGGGAACCCCCTTAAGTTTTTTGAAAAAATCAGTTTTTTGGGTTTTCTGAAAAAATATAAAACAATTGAGAAGGACTTTTTTATAATGTATTGCCAGGCTTTTTAAGCTCCTTCTTATGAACTCAAGTTGAAATCTGTGAGTTCCCCAGGAGCGGAGAAAACAACCCTTTTCCATTTTGCCAGTTTTTATGCCAAAACTCAAAAAATTATTAACTAAAATTCATTTTATATCCGACACGAACGTATTAGAAATGCAAAACTCTATAGATACTATTTTATAACTTGATGCAATCAACTCAGCAGACAACCCAAAGAAGGCCCTCCAGAATTTAGGATTTCAAAAATATTCCGCTTCGTCCATGAAATTCGACCTAATATTCAATCCCGGATTTGAGGCTCTTAATGACCTCGGATCCGGATACTGATAACATCAAAGTTGCTCCCTTTGTGAAGCTGAATATGATTGTGCAAAAGTATATTGCGAAAACTTGCAAATTGAAAAAAATCCGGATCCCGGCCCAAATATGTCCCGGAGGCCGGACATTGACTTAACCAACCTAGGCTTATTTTGCAAGGCCTTCGTTTCGTATGTTTTGTTTTGAACTTTTTTTTGCATTAAAAAGTCGTCCCAGAGGTTTTCTTGAATTTCCCGACAGGCCGGTCCGGTTTTCCGGGAAATTTCTTTTGGACCCGATTGTAAACTCTATTCTTGATGTACTTTTAGAGTAGCGTTTTTTCGAAATGGGAAAGAATCAAAAGTTAAGGAAATGACATAATCCGGGTCCGGGAGTTTCTGGATCCGGAATTTTTTTCCGGATCTAGGTTCTTTGAGTAGAGATGCAGATAACTTTTAGTTTGCGTTCTGTCTCTAAAACATCTCACTTACAAACTATGGACAACCAAAATTTTCAAGCCTTTTTTCAAGGTGTCAAACGAATTTTCCGGGAAACACTCAAAAAAACAAAAACACGTCTTAGTACCTCAGTCTTATCCACAGAAAATTTGGGCAAAATCTAACTTGCAAATTTTAAAAAATCAACAAAAAACGTTTTGGCGAATAAAATAAGCATGTCGATGACGAATTTTCCGGGAGTTGACAACCCCACTAAAACACTCCCTGAGCTCCCAAAACTATTCACTGAAAATTTCGTCAAGATCTAATGACCCGTTCGGGAGATATAGGGAAACGAACGAACGAACGAACGAACGCACTAACGAACGCACAACGAACAAACGGAATTCTTTTTTTATAAGTATAGATATATATATATATATATATATATATATATATATATATATATATATAATCTGCTACTTTGATATCAAGGTCATTTGCAATCAGAGAACATATGAATGTAATTATAAGAAATATTAATAAAGTATGTTAATGAATAAATACTTTTATTACCCAAATTTCTTAGTTCAAAGTGATGAATGTAGACAGAATAATATTTCTTACTTATTATATACTAACTTTTATATCAAATATTATAATTCTAATAATATTATAATGTTATAAATATAATTAATTTTAATGATTGCCTAAAGTTGAGTTATGACGTAAAAAAACTAAATTTAATCAAAACTGAATATTAATTTACAAAAATTAAATCTTTGATTGCAAACTTAAGTTGTAATGCATCATTACCACATTTAAAAGTGGTAGCATCAGATTTTAATTATAAACAAGCGATTGAAAACTATATTATAGTGATATATTTTAGCATTTAATACTTTTAGGTAAATAACATATGAATATATTACATTTACAACTATTTCACTATTAAATTCAAAAAAAAGTATTTTTTTAAGCCATAACCTACTTTCTGTAAAAATATTAATAGATTTATGAATACTTTAAATACCTTCATTATTAATAAACTTTCTGTGTTATATATAGAAAATAAGATATCTACTTTTTAATAAGTATAATATTTGGTAATGGAAAATACAACCTAACTATTAAATTAAACATAATCTTTAGCTAAGCATTTTATAATTTTTTGTTAATTCAATTTAACACCATTTAAATACAATTAAAATTGAAATATACAAAAAATAACTTTTAAACTTAATTGTATGACAATCAGATGGAATTGAGGTGAGTACGCCAGGGTTAACTCCTTAATATATCTGTTCTCAGATATTATCTTTCCAATTGCCAACGAAACGACATTTTAGTGCATAGGTCTTTTAATAACAAATTACCAACTATCAGAAGCAGTTTTGTATAAAATTGTTTTTAAATCATATGGAATAGTTTATGGGTAGAAATAAATAAAAAAGATTTGGTTATCGTTAAAAGGATAGTTTAGTTTGTTCCTTAAATGAAATTAATTTTGTTATTTTAATTATATTACATATAATAAAGAATTTTTCCTCTAAAAGAGGAAAATAAAATAAGGGTGCGATAGCCGATAGGTCCGAATTCCGAGAGGGGGTGGCCATTTTGGTCTACCTCATTGATAAGATCCTGGGTTCGATAGAATAATTTTAATGCTATAATGCTTATTCATATCCTGTCGGATGCAATTCTATCGAACCATAAAGGCAAAAAAAAATTAGTTTTATTTATTGTTAGTCGTATATCTAAATAAATAATTTTAAATTTGTTTAAAAACCGTATAGCATATATTATATAACATATATAACAGTTGTTACTCACACTCTTGGGATATCCAATGAACAAATATGTGAATAATTCTTAATTTAATAACATGTAAAAGGAAATTGATTTTTTCTTCCAATCCTTTTCAATAACTATTTTTATGTTATATTGAAACTTTATGGTGGAAAATAAAAAGTAAGCTGTGAAGGGATTTGATGGCTTTGTCATCGTCGATTCTACTCAATCGAAGTTCATTTTAATAACATATATATAAAATTTCAACCAGTTGATGTATTTCATCTCTTACAATACTCATAATAATACATTTATAAATTGTTTGCTTTTGTCCAAAATATGGCATACTTACAATTTTGGATTCCTTTTAATCATGAATGCTATTATATATATATATGTTAATTTTTAGAAATTTCCATAAAAATAACTATTTCTAAACATAATTTTCTCGTTGAATTTTGTACAAAAAAAATAAAAACTGATTTGGAATTCTTGCAAGCATACCTACATTTTGCGGCAAATTGTTTGAAAATAGCATTGAAATTAAGGACATTAGAAGCGATCGAATGGCGATTTTTTTTTACTAAATAAGCTTACTAAATAAGTTTTGGGCCCCTTGAGCGGAAACTTCCCATTATTCGATTTCGTTCAAACTTTCACAAGATGATCTCTATGCACTAAAGTAAAATCCTAGGGGAAGCCCGACTCTCAAATCCGAAAAACGTGAAATAAGAATCATCCTAATATATATATACCGACACAAACACACACACATATATATATATATATTTATATATATTCTTTTGTTAAATAATAGTAGCTTCCAACACTCATAATTAATCAAAGGGATCAAAGAAGAAAACAGACACCCTTCCTCAAAAAATCATCAATTATAATGATTTATCTGTTTTTAATGGCAAGAGATAAAGAAGGAATCAACAAAAGCAACAACATTTCCAGTTATCTGTAAAATAGGCATTAGTTGGCTTAAGGTTATGGCTTATTTGTAAATAATATAGCTTTATATTTTATTAGAAAAATATATTGAGTAATGTTCCTTGTTGTTTTAATCTTAAAAAAATCCATGTGGTATCTATATTAATGAAATTCAAATTAGATCTTGATGGCGGGAGACCTTTGTGTTGTGAGAAGTACAGTTGGTTAAGTTCACGATGTAATCCTTGGCAAAATAGCTTCTAGGACTGTAATCTGGCCTGCTTTGAAATCAATGTTTCGAGGAAATCAAACTATAGAAATTTGAAACAGGTTTGTAATTCCTTGGATATATGAGTCATCAATTATTAGCACACCCACGAGTACCACATTCTTCTACATGATGCCAAGAGTTTTACCCTTAGCTCTCTTTACACTTGGTAGGATCCTCACATACCAACAACTTACTCTTCAATAACGTTTTTGTTAAGAAAATTTAATTTTCACCCCAAAAAACTATGCTGTCCAACCAAAATTAACTAAGAAACTAATTGAAAAAATAGATTAAAAATATACACTCAGAGAGTGCAAACCTCCGCCGTCACGGGGTCCTTATGAGCCTTCTGAGGCGGATTTTTCACGACTGGGGCGGCGTAGAGGGACAGGGGAGGGTTCCCCTCGACGGAAATTCCGAGAGGAAGACGTTCCTGGCACCCAATTTCACAGCACAGCTACATCTATTGGCAGAGTAGGCTAACTTGAAATATTTATTAGTATTTAGCTCGTTTTGCATCTTTATTCTGCACTCAGATATGCCAAAATTTAATCACTTGTTCCTTGTGGCATTTCCAACAATTCCACAAAGTTTCATCCGAATCCGTTTTGTACTTTTTGAGTTATTCAGCTGACAAACAAACCAACGCCAGTGAAAACAATACCTCCTTCGGCGGAGGTAGCAATAAAAAATATTAGCTGGGTACTTATTGAATGAATGTTGTCTAAAAAATTGTAGTAAATTCACT
Source organism: Caligus rogercresseyi (assembly GCA_013387185.1). Classification (NCBI taxonomy): domain Eukaryota; kingdom Metazoa; phylum Arthropoda; class Copepoda; order Siphonostomatoida; family Caligidae; genus Caligus; species Caligus rogercresseyi. The sequence goes on from CP045906.1 coordinate 1,098,219, forward strand.
GTGTATATTTTAATGTTTACTAAGACATGTTAAGGCTAAAGCATTAAAGTAAAGTAGCGCATGCAAGGAAAAGTGAACGAAAAAAGTGGCCAAAATTATGGTTATTTTCTTTAACGTTAGATGTCGCTAGTCCATGTAATTACGTCTCAATCCTATTTAAAACCGGTTTAAAGGGATTATGTTTGATGATTTGAAATATAACAAATCACTACAACATTTTGTGAGATTTCATTCCTTAGCAAAAATAAATAATAAAAGGACTTTGTTATTATTTTCAAAGAGCTCTAGCATCAAAGCGCCCCTTACGAACTAAATAAGCACTGAATTTTTGACCAATTCCTTTTGGGAAAAAGGAAAAAAAATATGTTATGCATGCGCTACTTTACTTTAACGCTTTAGTTAAGGCTATCTTCCAAGGAATACATATATATATATATATATATATATATAAAAGCAACTTAAGAAAACTTAAAAACTCTGAGATGTAAGTTTAAATACTGTACTTTAAAACTCAGTTTCCCAATTTGATGTTGAATTATGTAATTATGTTAATGCTAATTATTAGAATATTGTAATTTTGAACATAAAATGTAAAAAATGTATATGTTACACTGTTTTAGAGTATTCATTTTTATTAAAAACTTACCATAAGATCCCTCACTGGCCACGGTTGAGACGTAGTTCCAATTAAACTTTACTATTATATCCACCAGAGCTATGGCCTGCAAAAAAAGTATTTGAAAACATGTAGAGTCTCAAAAGGGATGCATCAAAAATATTTTATTACAAACTAAATTATATTAAGATTAATTCTGATTTCGTCAAGGCTGTAAATGAACTCTCATAGGTATGTATTGTTGATAAATCTTTTATATTTAGTATGTGATAATGTGTATTTATTGACTTTATATTTTTAGAAAGTATCAATACTGTATTATTTTGGTTATTAATTATGATATTACTGTACATTTTTTTACATCTTAAGTATTCTATAGAATTTTTTGCTTGAATTTTATTTGTAAACTATAATGTTAAATTATTTATATTTTTATGGGCATTTTCTTTAAATGAATAATATATTTTATATAAAAATTGAGTTAAAACCTATGCCTAATATTGCATTATTTTGTTTTTGTTGCATTCAATTTAAGTTATTACACAAATTGGAATGTGTTGCTTTGTAATACAACATATAATCGAATATATATATATATGATATTAATCATTTTTCATTAGTCGAAACGCACGTGGTCCTTGGATCAGCTGATAAAAAATAATTTAACAATAAGAAAAACATGCCGATGAACAAAAAGTATTTCAATAAGTATTTGACGTTACAGAATTTTATGTCCCCATAAAAATAATTAAATAAAACTAGTCAACAAATTTAGGATCGATTGAGCAAAGGATATCAATTGATTTGAAAGAGAACCCACTGAATCCAAATCTGCAAAAACTTACTTTGAGCAAAAATTAATATTTTAACATATCATTAATTTGTGTACAAAGTATAAATAAAAGTATATAAAAGTAGTATTCATTTTAATCATTTGTGAAGTTATTTCCTTGCTAAAATATTAGAAAAATGACTATAAAGGTTAATTATCCATTCGGAACTGTCTTTTGAAATACTCCATTAGTGTTGTCGGTCCTTGTTTACTAAACATTTCAATATAACTTTGGATAAAAGAGTGATTTTACTCCTGAAGTTTGCTAAAGCCTTGTTTATTTATTCAATTAACATTTTCTACTTATATTCAGTATTTTTGACTTTTCATAATTTTTTAATAATATTATGTGTCTCATCAAACCACAAAAAATGAACAAAATAAATGTAACTTAAAAAATGCCAACAAAATGGACAAATTTTGATTTCGTGGATGTTATTTTACAAGACTTTATATCAATTGATCAATCAAGACTTATAATTAGTTGATCATTACATATAATCATAAAAGGTTAGGATTTTGATATTTTTCATATTTTGATTATTCTTCAGATCACCTTCCCTACCTGAAATGTGTCCGGTGGAACAGTTCGAGCAAACATTTCATACCGAGACTTGTCGCCAAGTCTTTTGATGTTGAGGCAGGTGATATTTGTGGTATGGAAAACAATCGGAGAAGATTGGCGACCTGAATGGAAACTGAGGAATAGGAGCCGCCAATAACTCCGAGAACCGGACCCGTGGAATTGAACTTGGTCCTAGGGATTTCACGCTTAGAACACACTCGTATCTATAAATTTATGGAATACACGACATTAGACGCATATATTAAATAATTTTTTCTTATTGATTATATATTTTTTTCTACACAAGTACAACTTTATTTTGCCATAACCTTCAGATGAACTAAATAACTGCCAATATATATCTCAAAATTAATCACATCAACTTAAAGAAGTCATCAAACATAAAAATCTAAAGATAAATTGTTTCTTGGAAATATGGATTATATATATTAAGGTTTCAAATATGAAAAATAAATGTATTTTGTCTGTTTAAGTGTTAATATATCCAATCAATTAATTTTATTCAAAAATATTTTTTCTTTTTTATATTAGAGTATATATTATTATATGGCTACAATAATGTGTATTTCAATTTTATATGCATATAACTGTTCAATCTGGTTTTATTTTATGTAAGTGTTACTCTTTGATGTGTTCAATTTCTTTCCCTTTAATCTTAGAACAGAGGCAATAATATTAATTGAGTGAAATATATTTTAAAAAGATTTTCTACTTCACACCAAGAGCTTCATTTCATATTTTATGTAAAAAAAGGTATGAAATAGAAAAATAAAGCCATAAGTATTTTGGGAATATATATATATATATATATATATATATATATATATATATATATATACCGATATATATATATATAATATAGATACCCAAATGTCCGAACCTGCTGTTCCTCTCGTACTGAGCAAGATTACTATCGCAACGACGAGTCATCAGTAGGGTAAAACTACTGATGACTCGTCGTTGCGATAGTAATCCTTTTTGTTTCTTGTCAGTTAAAAGAACATTTTACGAAGGATCTTGAAAAGAAGGCATCGTTAACACAACATGTATATTTGGCAGCAGTTCCCTTTTGTTGGTATAAATAACGTAAAATATGTAGCATATCTTTTGAATACTTCTGTATAACAGGTTTAAACAAAAATAGAGCATATCATCATTCAAGGGGAAATCCAAAAATATTTTTATATATTAAATTTGCTCAATATTAACAAACAATTGTTATTATTTTGCAAATATTAAGAATAATAATATAATTACTTTCCCCTTGCAGTTTAAACAATTGTATAAGGGTATTAAATATCTATTTAATATATAATATATAGTTTTGTTCTTTTTATAATATGAAAATAGTAATTCATGATATATCTCTATTCAAAATAAAAATATTCTAATACTGTTTTAACAAAATAAAAAACTCTTTTCACTAATCCATTTGTCATAAAGTGGTTCGATTTGGAATCAGTTTTTTGTATATTCATATATAATAACTTAATTCATATTTAGAATTGTAAATATGATAAATGTTTTGACATGACAAAGTTGTATTTAATGTGTATTTTACACCAACAAACCAAGTATCTGAAACACAAGGGCACAACCAAGATGTTAAAACGACTGCCCTACATGGAGATAAAACAATGAAGGCGCTTCGGGAAAAGAATAAAGGAAATCCAGTAATCAATTTCCAATGATGCCATTCTTTGTTATGTTTCCTCCCAATGACGTCACTGGTTATAACTTTTTTATTTTTTTTCCTTTTCTATTACATAAAAATTGGGATCACATGGATGGTGATGATTCTCTCTTTCTCTTTTTTTGCTGACATTGATATTTCTTCCTCTTATTATCTAGTTATTATATGAATCAATGGTATGTTAATGCCAAAAAATACTCAATTAATTCTATGAAAATAGTAAAATAAATCCACTTACCTGTTGATCATCATCAAAACTATTGAGTGATGACTGAATGAACTCCAGGGATCGATTCAAGGCAAAGGAATCTCTTCCACAGGTGTCGAGGATGTTGACACCGATTTTGATACCTCTGTAATAAGTTAAAAAATGTATAAAAAAGTATTATTTAAAAACGAACAACTTCCTTGAGAATAATCGGCCATTAAAATACAATAATCGTTTGTTGATTAAAATATGTAGATATTTGATCACAAAACATAATCTATATAAATTACTTCTCTTATGATAACACTATGTAACAGGATTTTGCCCCTGAGCTGAAATTCTAGTTTGAGTCCCATTTTTTACGTAGATTCCAAAAATGCCACTCAAAATATCGTCCGAAAAAGGGTTTGGACTTTATGGCCTTTTTTGAATATCATGGTTTTCATAATTTCTAATGGTTCACGCCCAGTTATATTCGTGCAAAGTAAGAATACTCACAAATGTCATCAATATTTATTGTTTCTACTATGTCCATGCATTTCAAACCAGTTTTTATAATTTCAATTTATTTCGTACTATTCGAAAAAAAAGGCTGTATATTTCTAAAAGTTGATCATTTTTAGTGTTTTATTTAAGCGGCTATATTTTGTTTGTTTCAAGTTTATTGACTATAATTAATATATAATATATTTTTGTATATGTCAATGCATTTCAGAACAGTTTTTATAATTTCGATATCTGGGATGAAAGTAAAGAAAATATCAATTTAATATGAACAAGTATTGATCAAATTATATAAATAATACATCATGAGGTTGTGTCATCTAATATTGTGATTTGTTAAGAAGAAAAAAAACATGTATGCATTTTATTTGCAAGTTCTTAATGGAATTCTCTAAGAGTTTCTTAAATAATCTAAATCCCATTTTCCAAATCACAGTAACTCTCCAAATATTCAAATATTTAAGGAACTTGCAAATAAAAATGCATACATGTTTTTTTTCTTCGTAACAAATCACAATAGTATATAATAAGACCTTAATTTTGTTACATAGTATAAATGAAGTAATTTTACAACAGTAATATAAGCATTCTCACTCGTGCATCCGAAAAGTCACTTGCATGTGACTAAATGCATAAGCTTATGCAAACTATTCTACAGATGCCTCTTCACCTTAAGCAAATCCGTGTACTTTACTTTATAAGTGTTATTATCTTTTGATTAATGCATTCCAGGAACCATGATAACTTAATAAATGATTTTGATTCGAGTAATATCTAAGTACAATTAATTGGCAATGCTTTTACTACTTGTAAAAAAATACTTTACACTAATGTAATTATATGTTTTAAGTTATTAAGGACAAAGAATGAATATTTTATTCCATTTTTTAAATATATATATATATATATAACTTGCAATATTAAAAATATCATTTAAACTCAGTTTTCTTATTTATTGCAAAAAACTAATGAGCAGTTTTAAAGAACATATAAATATCAATATAAATATTGAAGACAATACACGTAAATAAACAAATCTATCAGATCCGAGGACCATATCGCCATAATGCTCTCAGTTGTGACAAGATACCGATCGCTTTTCCTAGAGATATCGTTGCTTCTGGAAAAGTCTTGGAGCGTAAATGAAAGTAAGAAATCAAGTAATTTCATCAAAGTCAAAGAATTTATTTTTATAATAATGGAAAAGTTATTATAACTTTAAAATATTTATTTATATATTGTTTGGACTTTATATTCAAATTGATTTAATTTAGAATTATAAAGAAGGTGTTACACTTTTCAAAGTTTTAATTTTCGTACTACAATATTTATTTATGTTTGTTTGTTACGTATAAATAGTTATTTCAATAAAGATATAGAATTTAAAATTATAAATATCAGCAGAGTTTAAATTCTTCACTAACAATATCAATATAGATATCTTTTGTAAAAATGTATTGCATTTGACGAATTATTAGGTTTCATAACTTTTGATTTGTTATAAACACATACACACCACACACACACACCCACACATACATATATATATATATATATATATATATAATATAGATATATATATTATATATATATATATATATTATATATAATATATATTTTAATATAAAGTATAAATAATAACCAATAAGAAATACATTTTCAATGGAATTGAAAAGCATAACTTTAAAAAAAATAAAGACAATCTAATAATAATAATTTAATATTATAACCAAATAATAAACATATAACATTGTCGATATATGGCAATCTTTTCAGAGGATTCTGATAAGCGTCAAAGAAACCAAACTTTGAGCAATTAGATATCAGTATAAAGTGTTCAGCGTAGTTCCATTTTTTTCTAGGATATTCGGAATATTTACTATGAAATCTTGATATCGGCAATATATGATTTTATAAAGCTTATAGCCCATACTTAAGCTTAAATAATTTTCAAGAATCATACTTGCAATGAGAACAATTCATTTGTTTAACTTTGTGTTGTCTATGTTGAGATTGAGGCTTCGATAAAAAGACCTAATGTTATTTAGTTATATTTATGCTAGATTAAACTATGATAATTGACTAACAACTAATGTAGACTTGATATGCAACGTTTTTGTATCTTGATTCAATCCATATAAAGCTTATTAATGAATAACATAATTGAATCATTTGCCATATATGTAAAAATATATTTAAAAAACATATATCCTTTTAATCTATGATCTTGGAAGTTGCAAATTTTTTCTCCGCTACTTTTAGCGGATAATTTCGTACTAACAGGGTTCAGGATTATAAAATTTGTAAGGGAGCTCGATAACCGTGCGTGTTAAGGCGTGCCAACTCTCAATGTGGGGGCGCAGGTTCGAATCCCGAGCGGGGGGGGCTGGTTTTGGTCTACTTCATTGATAAGATCCTAGGTTCGAGTGACTAATATAATGCTATAAGCTTATTTATATCCAATCGGATGCAATTCTATCGAACCATAAAGGCAAAAAAAAATAGTATACCAT
>CP045906.1:1105270-1121192 GCA_013387185.1 Caligus rogercresseyi
GCTGGACTATAGGAAAAACTTTTATGTTATATCATGACGTCATGGGTTTTTTTTTTTCAATCAATTTTTATTTATTTACTCCATAGGGCTTGGTATTTAGACTTTGACTGTTGAAGGGATCATACTAACTCTTCCTTTTCTTCTTTTTTCATCAGTTGCCCACTCTGACATTATCTTCCCTTCTTTCTTGTCCATGGTGCATCAAGTGATGTGGTCGATGCTTAAGGCGACATGCAAAGTAAATAATTTATTTACTTTTACAAAGTTAAACATGTCTTGAGAGAACATGTAATTGATTTTTAAGTGGGACCTTCACGGCAGTACTGATTTTTGTTCATATTTAGAATTAAGTCTATTTCGAAGAAGAAGAAAGAAAAGTTTTTGGATACTTTGGGCTGTATATTAAAAAATGATACAGGAGATTTGTCTAAGTTATAGTTACCCGAGTGACGCTTTTTTTTGACATAACATACAAAAGATGAACAAAATGGGGATGTTTTGTTTAACAGACTTCCATGTTCATATCATTGAGATATACAGATATAGAGAGCTTATTCCCTTCAATAGCATCGTTCAGCTGTATTTTTGTGTCAAATATAAACAAGGAAGTAGTACTACTACGTCATCGTAAGCTGATCATAGAGATAGAAATATTTGTTTTATTTGGGCAATATGACGTATTTCTCTGAAGAATCAATAAGCCCTTTATGTCTTTATATCTCTATGGTTCATACCGAAGAAAAAAAAGAATGTTTACTCTATTTTCTCATATATGACGATAAATAGATCGCCACTCCGACTATCGTACGTAGAAAAAGGAAGAAAACAGTGTTATCAAATAATAAAAATCATGTTCGTCAGTGAGTTTGCAAGGATAATCTTTCTTCTATCACACATTATCCTAATGTGCAGCTCCAAATCCTATTATACTTTTTCAAATGGCCGCCAAAATTATTAAGTTAGTATCTTATTTATGAATATATGTAAAGAGCAATCAAAATGTACATCATTAATGATGTCCTTAGATAGTAGTTTCACTGCTCTACGGTTGTACACACACATAATAATAATAATAATGTATATGTACATAGCTGTGAATTATACAATTACAGTGTAAACTTATATTCCCTCTGGGAGGGAAGAAAAACTAACAAGGCTAGATGGTTGAATAGAAGAGAGGACGACTAAATCCCAACAGACGTTAAAAGAAATTTAATGTAATTTTTTAATGGTGTTTGGTAACCTTATGTATGAATATATGGTGCTCATATTATGTAGTTTTTTTATTATATATGTGTGTAAGATAAATGTGTGTGTTGTATGAGTAAAAGTAATAAATATTTGTGATCCTTCAGCCAGAGAAGCAAAAAGGTGGTACACCAACAGACAATAAAAGGAAAAAGCAATTTCCTTTTCTAATAAAATAATTGTATTGATATTTATTCAAATTCTCTTGAGTATGAATGATTAATATTTTATAATTTTATTTTATTGTGGGTCCATTTAAAATGGGTCAAATTCTGGATGTCAAATAACGTCATATGAAGAGTTTATTTGGCATCTTTTATAATTTTGCTATGGAAGAAAAAGCAAGACAACAAATTTCGATCAATCTCCCTTGATTGAACGAAATGTAGATAAATAACTAACATGAGACCTCCTGAATCCGAATCTGACTTACTTTTTCTTTGGCACATTTAGATTTTTTTGATTTTTGAGGGTTCTTTTTAAACGGTAACTTCATGAGGAGTACTTTTTATATATGAATCTTCGTAATGTATTAAGTGTACATTAAAAGTATTAAAATATTATTGGTTCATGATGATTCAAACATTAAAAAATTGGTCCTACAAATATTTTGCCTTGCATTCAAGGTCAAAGCAGGAACTCAAAACTGGCGAAAAGTAACTAATTTTGTCAACTTCAAAGTGATGCCTATAACTTTTTGGATTTTAAGAAATTCTGCGGAAGAGATCATTTACCCATAGTCGAAACCCTTGTAAATCGTATTAAAGTATTTTTTATTAGCTAAATCATTTAACTATATATATCGGTAAATGAATAAAAAATAAGTGTTTTCGTAATGACAATTGTTTGATTGGTTGGGTGACTTTAAGAATTAGTTATCATGATTTATGAGTATATCTACTATGGGTATATGGTCTCTTTTTGCAGAATTTCTTAAAAAATCCAAAAAGCTTGAGGATGTCTCATTTCAGTTATCTATATTTCGTTCAATCAAGGGAGATTGACCAAAGTTTGGTGTCCTGTGTAATCGTTATGCCTTAATATTATAATTCTAATGGTAAAGCATAAAATATGATCTATCAATATTTCGTGATAATTATTGTTCATTATTTATTATATTATTATTTTTATAATTATATATTTATTATAATTATATATATTATTTTAATAATTATTTATATTTCACGATATTTCTATTACATTTCTATATTTTATACATTATTAGATGTATTTATGTTATTGATGTATAAAATACAATCATTTATCCTATAATAACCGCCGTTTGTAGTGGAGTTTTGATCGTCTACTCATCAACAACAAGGCTCCACTTAAGTTTAATGTCCATACGGAAGGGCATTAAGATACTAAGATACACACATATTTAATATATAAGATGGTTGAAAGTTTGATTCTTGTTTTACTTCTAGATAAGCCCCACAACACCAGAACTTAATCTGGTATGAGCTGGTTGAGGTCTGAAGTTTAATTCTGTAAACTATGTAAAATATTATATAAGTATAATAAAAGTTGTACTTATTTTCAGAAAGATACCAAATTTAAAACATTTATTTTTTGTTAGAATGGAATATGATGAAAAGAATATGATATTCAATAAAAAATATATGAAATAGGTTATCCCTTCAAATCGGCAGATATGAAAACCACAAATTATATTTTCACATTGCACTATATCCATTTAATTTACGTATCCTTTGAATGGAATCGTCCAATGACACCAATAAATATAAATTACATTTAAACTTCTCACACTCCGTGCAAAAAACATGATTGGTCTGGGTCTAATTGACGATAGACGTCCCCTAGTAGATGTATAAAAAATTGATGTTTATTAGTATGTTTAAATATACATCCTTTTTATTTAAGAATCTTTGAAAATATCAGAGCTGTAAAATGCAATATAAGCCTTCTATTGTTACACATTAAAATTACTCTTTTTATATCGACATGCCATAACTCTGTTTTCTACATACATTATAATACATCCAAGTACCTACACATTTTCATATATGAATGATATTCAAGTAATAAAACCATCTTACTAATGTATATTATAAATGTATTTTTCCTTGTCAGTTTCTACTGTACATATTTTCTGTTCGTAAAAAAAATCGAACGAATCTTCTATACATCATGGGTGTTTAAATGATGTCATCGGTAGGCATAGATTATGCAAAATAACTTGAATTATTAGAATATATTATTATATTATTTATATTATATATATATATGTGTGTGTGTGTGTGAGTGAGTGAGTGTTTAGTATATATATATATATATATATATATATATATATATATATATATATATATATATATATATATATATATATATATATATATACTATAATATATATGTATCATGTGTATATATATATAGATATATATATATATATATATATATATATATATATATATATCTATATATAATATACTATGGTAACATATATTGTATATATACCAGAGTCTCCCCAAGGGCCTTAAGTTATCTTTAAGACACAAATATTGCAACAAAACCTTGAGCCATCAAATTTTGCTCTTTCTTTTAATTATAAAATATTAAGTTTTTAATGTTCTAAATATGTCTCATTCCATCAGAAAATTTATTGATAAAAATTGGTTGAAGGGCATAGTTTCAATCAAAAATATATTTTTAAAATAAAATTTGATAAAAATTTCAAATTTAAAAGGTATTTATTTCATATGTCTTAATACAAAAATATATTTCCTTAAGTAAACTTATTGTTTATTTAGTGATTTAATACAAAAATACTTTATAAATAAATCTATGATTTTATTTCATTTCAGCTTAAAATGATTAATACAAAGTGCATGTTTATTTACAACAAAAAAAAACAGCTCTCTCAACCATATAAAGTTTTGCAATAATGAAAACGCATAAAAATAGTTTTGTTGGCAGGATAATAGGATTTCAATATTTTTTACATAATATTAGTCTCGACACAAAAATGATATGGATTTAAGAGTCCTGTTTCTGTGACGTCAAGGCAAGGTGATTATTGAGATTCTATATCTGATATAAGTAACAGGATTTTCAAAAATCCGAATAGATTACATTTATGGTTTGGCTTTCAGAAAAAATTATTTTTTTTACTTACTAGTGGTTATAGATATATATATATATATATATATATATAGATATATATATATATATATATATATATATATATATATATATGGGGCGTTCAGCTAAATCCGGAAAACTTTCAACTGAATCAAGATCAATAAAAGGGACAACCTAAAACAAGTTTTAATGCATTTATTGATGCATTAAGGTAATTACATACAATTTATTCAATATGTTTGCCATCAGCAGCAATGACGGCTTCAATACGGCTCCTGAATGCTTTGCATGCGGCGGTAACGTCCGCGGCTGGGAGTTTGCTGGTCTGCCTCTTGATGGAGGCCTTGAGGGAGGTTATATTGGCATGATAAGTGGCACAGGCATGCCTTTCCAACTCCCCTACATGTAGTAGTCCACGGGATTCAGGTCAGGGGAGTTGGAGGGCCATGTCTGGGGTCCCAGAAAGCAGGGACGTTAGCCTGGAGCTACTCCTGGGTCTTCTTAGCCTTGTGGGCGGGGGCAGAGTCCTGCTGGAAGAGGTACCTCCCGTTGTAGACGTCCCCAGAGGCCTTTTCGTCCATCCAAGGCTTAACAAACCTTTAGGACGCCCAGGTACACGTCGAGGTCGATCTTCTCACCCGCCTTGAAAAAGTGGACGAGGACGTCTCCGTCAGTGCTGACAACACCTAGGACCATCACAGAGACCGGATTTTTTTGTCCTGAACGACTTGGGGACCTCCTTCTTGGTCTTGGCCAACCACCTGTCGTTCTGGCGGTTGCTGGAGCGGTCCACAGTGAGATCTTCTCGTCCGAGAAGAATTTCAGAGGGGAGAAGTACCCGACTTCAACAAATTCAGCACCTTTTTGCAACTCCTCAATCTGACCTCCCTCATCTTCCCTGTCAACAAATGGGCCTGGCTTCGCTTGTAAGATATGATGATGAGCTCCTTAACGGCCCTGGATACGGTAGTCCTTGCTCACGTTGCGCTAATTGGCCAAGACTGACATCGGGGTTCCTGGATTGGCCGTTACCGATCGCTTTAAGCCGGCTAAGAAGGTTGTCGTCCTTTTCTTGGTCCCAGATCTGTCATGGAGCTTCTTTGGATACGTCCCCAGAGGCCTTGAAGGCCTTGACGACGTCATAAACTGTGCTGGAAGCGTGTCCGGTGATGTCCTTGATGGCCTTAGCTCCATGTCCCGCGCGCACTAATTCAACTACAGTTTCACGTTTGCGTTTCTCCATGGCTTTATTATTGTTTATCACGGCAAAATCGGAACAATTGAATAATTAAACACCTTACCTATTTCGTTATGACCTTAAAACTTCCTAGCAGTTGAAAGTGTTCCGGATTTAACTGAACAACCCTTTATATATATATATATATATAATATATATCTTATATATATATATATATATATATATATATATATTATATATATATATATACATATATACATGTATAATTGTTTTTATTGCTTCAAACACATATTTATTTTGCCAATTTTTTTTTGTTGAATCATTTTGATTTTGTATTGCAATTTATGTAAAAATTACATTATATCAATGAACATATCAGAACAGTCACTCCTGAATAAATAAACCTGTTTATTTTTGTAATTTTCTTTCTTTCATAAACCATTTAATTATCCCAGCTCTTAATGTTGTATTACTGTTATGTGTTATAAAGCTTAACTAGTTACGCATTAAAAACCTCATAAAAAATAAGTTCCTAGAAACTTCCAAGATTTTTCTATTTCTTTATTACATTATGTTTTGCGTATTCGTCTTCCTAAGACTAAAGACGCAATTAATGTTATCCCCTTCGGCTCTCCTTATGTACGAATCTGACGATTCGATCTGAATATTACTCATTAATTATTAGCATACAGCTTTTACATCTTCCAATCCACTCGGACAACATTATTACCTATATAAATAATATTTTTTTTTCCATGCATTAAGTATACATTAACAATTATACATATATACTTTAAAGACATACCTTTAATCATCATTAAATTTTGCAAAGATACCTCCATCAAGAAGAAAAAAACCTTAAGAACAGACCCCCATTAAAAGGGCAATAAAAATGCTTTCACAACATTGAAATCCAGTGCAGCCTCTCTTTCTCTCTCTCTTTCTCTCTTTGAAGAACCAGATCCTGTTTCTAGAATAAGAATTATTACTCCCCTCTAGCATAAAAAGGATTTATTAGTCCCATAATCATTTTTATTTATCATCCTTCTTTGTAAAGGTTTAAGGTAGAGAAGAAAAAAACATTAAAGTGAGTTAAGGTGAACCTCCTTTCCATTGCTTATGTTCAATGCTATCTCTACCTCTTGTTTATAGTTTAATGTCTACATTTGTAGCAACTTATATTGGTTATTAGTTTAACTTTAGAACACCATGTGCAAATTAAGGCCCATGGGCCGTAAACGCCCGTTAGACAATTTAATCCGGCCCGCCGAGCTTGTCCAGTAAATATAATAATTATGCTTCATAAATCATTCATTACGTCTTGTGCCTACAATACCGCGTTTCACCAATAGATGGCGCACTGACATTTAGGCCGCACCTTACTCTTTATTTCTCTCTAAAATTTTCTCATTGCAATTTGTGCCTTTTGGTAAAAAATGAGCAGACCAAAGAAATGGAAAGTGGGCAGTCGATATACTGCTGTGGCCCCTTTTTTCAAATTTTATAACCCATAGTTGTCCGCAATTCAAAAAGTTTGCCAATCCCTGCTCTAGAACGTCAATCAGATTGTCGTGAGGCAGTCTACTTTTCTCGCTGGAAGGCCAGCAGCTCCAATATAGCAGCATTCTGCCATTTACTTGTTTGCTGGATGATTGAACGAGGGGAGGAGAATTGCGTTGGAGACGCATATATGGCAAAGATCCGACCCGCGGCTTCAGAGTTGCATACTTTGTTAATAATGTCAAGCAATTAGCTAAGGACGTAGCTTCTCAGATCGATTTCAAATAGTGTGTTGAATATATAAATATATTATTTAATTAGTTTTTTTTTCATTATTTGTTTGTTTCTTAGCTCCTAGATAGTCCCCACCTCAACAGAACTTAATCCGGTATCAGTCGGTAGAAGTCTACACCAGAATTGTTCACTTTATTAAAATAAAATGTGTATACAAGTAATTATAAATATTCAAAGGGTTTCCTCCAACGATGGATATTTTCGTAGAGACAGCTCCTTTAGTTCATATATTTTCTCCATTGTGCACTCACAGTTGAAGATGAGATGGCTTGGTGTTTCTTTTCTCACTACAAAGAGAATCGTTGGCTTTACCAACTTCATTATTTATTATTATATAAATATATTTATAATAATGTTTGTAGCGAAAATATATGTGTTGTTATATGTAGAACTCAAATATATTATATATATATATATATATATAACTTGTTAATATATATATAATATGACGTTATGTTTAAAATCTCTGATAAAATACAAAAATATTTAGAGAAATGATATTTTATGGTTTTAACGATGTAATAACTATAATTTTTATTAAACAATAATGTTTAATAATGTTTGTACAAACTGAAATAATATATATATGTATATCACCTAAATTTAATTAACAATGAAATAGTATAACCTTCAAAATAATTCTCCAACAATAGTAATTAGTTAAATTAAATTCCATTCACATCCAGCCATCCACTTCTCTCACAAAGAGAAACATGTAATTGATAATGACAAAGTTAGCCTTTATCGAGGAATTAGGAGCTTTTTCTATGCAGAGGCGACAGAGAACCTACCTCACTACCAAGGTACATTGACTGAATATAAATGGCGAATATGTTATATATACATAGTTAGAACTATGTACTTATAAAATTAACAGAGGAAAGAATTAGCTTTTTCACGTGTGTTGTACTATTAATTATCGTGGCATTAGAAGCTGGTACAGAGAAAGAGCATACAAAAATGTCTTTTGAGTAAAGCTTTTAAGAGAGAGAGAGGAAATTTATGGACAAAAAACTTTTTTCTTGGCTTAGGCATAATTTATTGTTTAAACTGATGCATAGTATAAAAGGGGCTTCTATGTTTTATTTTGTTTAAAAAAGCAGCTTAAATAATGGTGTAATATAGTCGTGTGTATTGTCTTCATAGTAAGTAACGCATTGAAGTAAATCTGCGATAAATAGGTCACAACAACATTTGATTACGAGGGCTGGTCAATAATTTAGCGACTTTTTGAATTTCCCGCTTTATAATTAGGTTGGCATCACTGCTCCAGACAAAAATCATCTATCAGCTGACTCCAGTTAAGTTGAACATGCTTGGTCTTTTAGTTTGTGATTGAATGTATTTAAAGACAAAACTTCGTGAATTGTGTATGAAAATAAAGAAAAGTGAATTTCATGGTCTCATCAGCCATTATTTTTTGCGGACAAAAACCATCACTGAAAAGAAGGCTAAGCTTTATAAATACTATGGGACTCTCCACCATCGATATCAATAGTAAAAAAGTGGCTTACAGAGTTTCGTTGTGGTCGGACATGCACGATCGATGCCAAACGATCTGGACGTTCAGTAGAAGCGCTACAACAGAATCAATAAAAAAATTGTGATATGGCGTTGGCCGATTGGAGATTGAAAGTGCAGGAGACTGTGTAAGCCGTAGGCATATCACATGGGTAAGTGGTTCGATTTTGAAAGATCACTTGGGTATGCAAAGGTTATCCGCAAGATGGGTGCCGCGTTTGCTCACAATCGACCATAAACGCAATCGTGTGTCAACTTCACGATTGGTGTTGTTCAAACCGCAATAAGGCGAGTTTTTTCCGCCGATTGTAATAGTAGACGAAACGTGGATACGCCAGAGACCAAGCAGCTGTCAAAACAGTAGGTTTTGCCGAATAAGTCGGCGCCGAAGAAGGCCAAAGTCGATTTGTCACCAATAAAGTCGTGGTACTATTTTCTGGGATCAGGCAGTGTAATCCACATAGATTAAGGAAAGAACAATCAATGGCAATATTATACCACTAATTGGACCGATTTAATGAGAATTAAAGATAAAACGACCGCATTTGGCCAAGAAAAATGTTATTTTTTTATCAAAACAATGCAAGAGTCCATACGTGTGTTGTTTCCATAGCGAAATTTTACGAATTACGCTATGAATTGCTCCCCTCATCCGCCGTGTTCTCTCGATTTAGCCCCAAGGGACTATTTCTTGCTTCCGAACCTCAAGAATTGGTTTGGGGAAAAGAGATTTTATTCCAACTATTTAATCATCTCACAAACAAATACATATTTTGAGGACCTCGAGAAATCTTTTTTTTTGGAAGAGAATACTTATTATAAAAAGAGCGCGATGATTAAGGAAAACACATGCGATAATTAATTGCACGATTTTGGGCGTGCAAAACTCACACCACAGTTTAGAGATAGAAGATTAGTCAGAGATAGAAATATAACTTAACAATTGAAAATTATATTTTTTGGTGGATTTATTGAAGTATCACGGAAGCACAAAATAGGGTATTACAGAGTTACTACACTTAAATATATATATATAAAACATTTGTCCTTGGGATATGGCCAAAGCAAGTGGCATTATGCTACAAATTATCACTTCATTACCGGCTTCTGAGGAATGAACGCCAATCCAGAAAGAAAAAATATTCCTTAAAATAAATTGTCTCTTCCTCAAGGGCTTACATCCAATGACGTCATTGGCGAATCCTTTGAATGGACTCCTCCTCCACCTATTAGTATTAATTGAATAGAGCAACTGTTCTAACTCAAGAAAAAAAAGAGTGTTGATTTGGTTTACTCATATATGTCGATAAATAGATTACCACTCAACTATCGTATATATATATAGTATATATATATATATATATATATATATTATATATATATATATATATATATATATATATATATATATATATAATATATATATATATAAAGAACATGTTATGAAATGAAACAATCATGGTTAGTGATGAGTTGGCGAGAATAACCTTTTTTTATGTCCCTACTCAGTACATCCATAAGAATATACAACCTCTTATTTATTCAAATTGTTGGATGAAGAGGTGGTGGTTCATAGTAGGGCTGTCAACGAATATTCGATGTTCGAATACGAATAGTATCCCAAAATGAATTCGAACGTGAAAATAATATTCGAATGTTTGAAAAAACAACTTTTACTCTTTTCAAAAAAAAAACGTCATCACTTTTTTGGAAATTATTTCTAAAAAAACGTCATCACTTTTTTTGGAGATTCTTTTCTAAAAACGTCCATTAGGAAATATCTTCTAACAAAACGTCGCAAATTCCAAAAAAATTCGAATTAGTTCGAATTCGTGATTTTTTTTCAGACGAATGTCATTTTTGAGCTATTTTTGGCAGCCCTAGCTCATAGCAGGGTTGCGAACACCCACAAGTAGTGTCGTGTCGTCCAATTTATTCGGTCCGGTCCAGTCCATTCTTAGGATTGGTCCTATCGATCCTTGGGATCGGTCCTAGAGATAGTCTTTTGTCAGTCCTAAATTTTTCTTAAAATGTTTAAAGAGTATTTATTTAATACGTTCTAACTGCAATATTATATGTATAAATTATATTATAACTAGGCGCTAATTCAATACAACAAAAGGGGTTAATAATATTTTTATTACATAATTTGCATATTTTTTTTCTCATAATAAAGCTTTTCAATATTTCCTCATATAAAGGATTTTTTTTTTCATACCATAAAAAGAAGTTGACACATGACGTAGGTTTTTTAAGGACCGACAAGAAAGACTGGACTGGACCGAACCGGACCGGACTGCAGTCCTCGGTCCCTTGCTAAGGACCGAACAACACAACTACCCACAAGTCTGGTCCATAGTTATCCCTTCAACCAATGAATCGACACCTATTGTGAATTTTACAAATTATCTATATCGGCGAATTTTGGCACCAATAATTGTTCATATTTACATATCTTCATTTTTATATAATAATAACATAACTATATTATATCTCCTTGTACGTCTTATCATAGGGATTGAAGATCTGTTTGTTGTCAATTTATCTGTAAAACAAACAATATTATGATCCTTTGAGTATACAATCGCTGATTTACGATATATCGAGATTAATCTTTCAATATTCCCGAGAAATAAAATTACAATAATATTGCAAATCATTCCGCTCAAATTATCAAATAACATGAATATCTTTTTTATCATCATCCAATCTAGAAAAATTCAATTGTTGTTGTTCAAAACTGATTTATGGTTGCCTTAAATGCAATCTCTAAATCATCTCTTTGCAAAGAGGTAATAATGTTCCCTCGCCCCCTCACGTTGTCCTTATAGTGAACATTGAATATAAATCAAGTCATATCAATAAATAAATCCAAATAAATATATATTGGTTATTATTATAGTAAAAACGAATTTCAATTGGAGAAAGTGAATGGTATTAAAAGCACTATTGTATTATCTAATAGGTATGTTAAAACGAAGGTGCTGTCATCTGGATTTTTTGTCCCTGGGCATTTAAATTTGAACTTCCGGTTGGCTGTTGAAGATTTCTCGATGATTCATAGTTTTTCCAAAAAATATAAATATTCGGTTGTTTATCAGTGTTTACTCGAGTTTCATACATGATTATCACATTTAATCTTTATATTACCCTTTGCACTCAATTTCAACTCTTAAGCACCACATTTTTCATAGTGAACTAGCCTTTAAGAAATTTATATTCAAAAATCAAAATGACGTCATTACAAAATTATTTGCTATTATTCGGTTGTTTTCATACATGATTATCAAATTTAATCTTATACTACCCTTTGTAATTAATTTCAACTTTTTAGCACTCGTTTTTATAGTGAACAAGCCTTTAGAAAAAATATATAAAAAAATCAGATATGACGTCATCACACACCAGTTCGAAATATTTGTTTTTAAAATTTGAACTTGCGGTTGGTTGTTTTGAAGATATTTCGACGAAGTTCTGATGTTTTTCAACAAATATATATATATATATATATATATATTTATCAATGACTTTAAAGCTAAATGAAGCACAATTTTGATGATTTTGTTAAATTTTCAATTTTTTTCTTTGATTTTATTTTTATTAATTATATTATTTATTACTCTGTTATCTATGGACAACCATTTTTCAAACATGTCTGTACTGTAAATTTAATCATTTTACTACCTTTTGCAAAAAAATTAAACTCTCTAGTCATCGTTTTTAATGGAGAATGATATTCTACAAATTTATATGCAAAAACCATAATTTACTTAATCATGCATTATTTTTTGTAATTTACTAACATTATATATATCAAAATTAGGCAGAAAAGCTGAAAAATATACGACCTAGGAAGAAATGGCCCAAGAAAAATAATGCGGGAAAGCTTCTTGAGCATGAAGACAAATTCAGCAGCTACTTTAAAACTGGGACTGCTTGTGGAGGGCTACGGGATGCAATTTGTATAGACTTCTCCAATGAATATGTTGAAACTTAATTGCACGTTCTGGCCATATTATGGAAACATCTGACTGGACCTTTGATGAAGAATTTCTACACCAATTCTAAGGACTCTATCGACTACGTGGACACAATCAAATCCATGAAAGAAGTCATCCGGAATATGAAAAAGATAAGAGATGCCTGGGCAACTAATAAAGTCTACTAAAGATTTCTTCGGCGAAAACATCCCATTGGATTCAACGATTCTATCACTCATCAAAGGAAAAATCTTATGTACTGATATATGAAAACCCAAAATACCTTCATCAACGTCTCAAGGCAATTGGCGAGGGCTTCAAGACTACATAAATTAAACAAAGTGAAGAAATAGCGAAAGAGATGATTAAAAGAAAAATACAAAAGGAGACTTCTTCCAATGATAAACTTCGAAAAAAAAAAAAAGATAATCAAGTCCAAGAGCCTCGATGATGCATTGGCTTTGGTAAACCCTACCATGTCAACAAATCATTGGCAAACGATATCCTCTCTGGAAAGATCGTTGGGAGAAATTTCTCAACAGTTGGATCCAAAATAAGGTAAGAAATATGTTTTGTTAAATTTCTTGTAACATACCTATATCTAAAATGAATTTCAAAGAAAGTATATTTATTTAAACAATGCGTGTAGGTATGTTACACGAAATTAAAAAAAAAAACCATATTCTTACCTTATTTTGGATCCAACTGCTGAGAAATGGTCGATGGAAACACTTTCGAGGACAATCACGGATATTTGTTTGACGGATTGGACGTCTTTTTCCGTCTCGAAAAAATCCCTCCTTTTCTCCATAAGCGGAGCATATTTTTTAGTCAACTGATTATACTTCTTGCTGGCGTAGACTTAATAAACCATACTTTTCCTAATTAATCCCTATACCGTCCCTTTTAAATTATTGTCGCACAAACTCTTTTAAATATTTTTGAATATAAATTGTATTTTTTAATTATTTTTTTCATAATTAAAGTTCTCCATACACATAAAATGGACAACTAATTGAAAGAAGTCTCCTTTTGTATTTTTCTTTTGATCTCTATTTCGCTATTTCTCACTTTTGCTTAAATTATGTATTCTTGAAGCCCTCGCCAATTGCCTTGAGATGTTGATAAAGGTATTTTGAGTTTCGAGACTTTTATTGTTGATAATATCGAAAATACGATTCTTGGCCGTCCTCATTTCACAAGAAATGTAGTCAATTGTAGAACGAGGAGACTTCTTCTTCAATTGTGAAAACATCCCAATCAATTCTTCAGCATCCATATTATGTAAAAGGACGGAGGCAGTTTCTTCTGAGAATTTCTGGGTGATGTCAATCGAGAAAACTTATTGTACTGTTTCTGTAAAACAGAAATAATTGAAAATATAAATTGAGATATGTATTCTTCATAGGATTTCCTTTGATGAAGTGATTGAATCGTTGAATCCAATTGGATGTTTTCGCCGAAGAAATCTTCGGTAGACTTTATTAGCTGCCCAGGTATCTCTAAAGTCTTTGTCATATTCAGAATGACTTCTTTTATAGATTTTCATGTCCATAGTGAGTGATGACGTCATAACTGATTTTTTTCATATAATTTTTCTAAAGGCTAGTTCACTATACAAAACGAGTGCTAAAGAGTTGAAATTTATAGCAAGGGGTAGGAAAAAAAAAATAATGTTTAGTATTAAATTGAGTAAAAACTGATAAACAAGCTAATATAGCAAAGAAATGTGTGATGACGTCATTTTTGATTTTTGCATATAATTTTTTAAACGCTAGTTCACTATAAAAAACGGATGTTAAGAGTTGAAATTAACTGCAAAGGGTAGTAAAAAGGTTAAATTTAATGTTCATGTATGAAATTTTAGTGTACACTGATAAACAACCGAGTAATAGCAAAGAAATTGTGTGATGACCTCATTTTTGATTTTTGCTTATGTTTTTTTTAAAGGCTAGTGCACTATGAAAAAAAGGGTACTTAAGAGTTGGAATTAAATGCAAAAGATAGTATAAACATTAAATTTGATGTTCATGTATGAAATTTGAGTGTAAACTGATAAACAACCGAATTTTTTTTAAACCTATGAATCGTCGAGAAATCTTCAACAGCCAACCGGAAGTTCAAATTTAAATGCCCAGGGACAAAAAAACAGATGTCAGCACCTTCGTTTTTAACATACCTAAGTTTGTTCATCATTAAAAATGTTTTGTGTGCTACTATGTAAAAGCTAGAGTTGGATAATATCGTCCCTCATCCAAAATCGTGAATAATATCAGCTATCGTAGCAAAAATTACTTTTAGTAAAACTAAATGCATACAAGTGTTCCAACGAATAATAACTTGTAATAGGAGGTTGTATTGTCCACCGCGTCTGAGATTTTCAAATATATTGAATAGTACTGGCATTGTTAGGGTGCCGAAAAACCTTGTGAAAAGAAACATGCTCTTAAATGCAGTTAAAAGTATCTGGTTCCCTCATTGAGATATAAAGATATAAAAAGCTTATTCTCTGCAAAAGCAGAGAAACATCGTCGTTCAGCTGTCGCCTGAGCCCAATATAAACAAAGTAATTTGATCTACGTCATCGTAAGTTGATCATAGAAAGAAATATTTCTTTATATTGGGCACAATTACGTATTTCTCTAAGAACTCTTTATATCTCTATGGGTTCCCTGTTTTCTTTCGGATATAAACATAAACAAACTCTTTGAAAGCATACTCCGGACGATGTTTAAATTCGGACATGATTAAGCTTATATTTTTTCCTTTAAGGACGATACAGGCATGTATAACAACATGAACAGCATGATATCAACCTACTATTAATGTCATACCTCAACACATCAATGCCTAAATTAGTAGAGATCCAAGAAAAAATACACTTTTTATTTGGCATGACGAAGGTTATTCGACGTTTATTATGATACTGAGTAGGATTCGTCTAGTATCTGCTGCAAGTGTACCAAATATTTTTTTCTTTTTTTGAGTTTTTTAACCAATCAAATTTGAGAGTACGCAAGGAGATTTTCCACACTAGGCATTATATTTTGTTCCTACAGCTTCGCTTTAACCGTACTCT